>JAJJWW010000396.1:0-13037 GCA_023531295.1 Papaver armeniacum
GATTGGACCCAGCTTGACTCGAGTTGACCCGCCGAGTTGACGGCTATGGACCCCGACCGATCCGACCTGGGCTGACCGCGACCTGGGCTTGATTCTCACGGCCACCGAAATAGTTTCCCATGATTATTCCTACGGATTCCGCCACGATCCCGCTTTTCCGTGAGCCAAAATTTAATTTTCTATGGATTTCTCTCATGGGTGGAAAACTTGGGCTAGGAATTGATGGAGAATTGGACTCAAATTTGGAAAGAGAAGATGAAGAGTTGAGAAAAGCTTGGATTTGGAAATTGAATTGCAAAAGGAAAAGGATTCTAATCCTTGGAAGAGTTGGAGAATATTGAAGCCTATAAATAGAGAAGTTTTCTACATCTTTTACACACACCTCTCTACACACACAACACTTTTCTTTTCTTATTCTTTGTGTGAACTCTTTAACATGAGTAGCTAATTTAATTATTGATTGAGGATGAATTCCTAGTTCTTAACATGTTTTGAGTATTGTTTCAATTCTATCTTGAGGTTTTTCACATGATTATCGTTTGTTTTTACTAATAGGAATGATCTTAAAGACATTCATGATTGATTGATAGATTGTTTGGTGGCCAACTAAATTGATTTGTCGATTTAATCTAATGCTAGTGAAAGTTAGGGGATAAGTAATCGTTTCTTGACTCTTTACATAAGTAGCAAACACGAGACCTTGCGGAGGGATTCCGTGGAGCAATTGTGTGTAGAAACAACGCTAGAAAGTGAACCAAGCGAACCGAGTTTAACTACTAGTACTAAACCTAAATTCATAAATCTTAATGCATTCATGGAATTACATCTTGCGCGAACCTCGGGGTGGTTCTTTTGAATAGAAATCGATAACTAAGCGGACTGTTACTCGGTGAAATTAGGGATTTTGGGGCTAGCTAAGCGGACCTGCTATCCTACGGTTGGTGATAATCTGTGACTAATAACAAGTAGAAAAGAACATAACTTGATTTATTGTTTTGCAACGAAGAAGGATTCCTTGATCTTGTCTCTCTTATTGCTTTCAACTTTATTTTTTAATTGCTTTGTTTATTTTCTTTTGCTTTTTACACCCCCCTTTCGTGACAATTTTTACAACTAGAATCTCTTGCTCCTCGTGGGAACGAACTTGACTTCCATTATATTATTTTTAATTGAGTGGAAATATTGATTAATTTGATTGCACCCCGACACGCATCAAATTTTGGCGCCGCCACGAGAACAACGGCGATTTTTAGTTGTTTTTATTTTTATTTTTGCTTTATTCTTGCTTTGTTGGATTCTATTTCGTATCTAACTTAAGTTTTTGAATCTTATTTCAGGTATCGGTTTTCCATGTATGGTGGACAAGAGCAAGCATATTACAACAATCAATACGGTTTTTCAACCTCAACATTATGACAACTTCCAACCATCCTTAGGATACAATCAAAACCAATCTTTTGGCTATGATCAAATTCCTACGGAACCTTATGGATATTCTCATACATATCAACAACCTTATGACGGGTATGTAAGTGGAAAATCACAAGGATGGGAGGATAGTTTTGTTTATGATCGAAATTCTCTAGTTTTGCGAGATAAGATGTCCGCCATGATTGGGGATCTTCAACAAAAGTTGCAAGAATCACATCGAGAAATTCAAAGGAATTCGGAGAAATTATACGAACAAATTAACCAACCTTTGGAGACTTTTGAAGACGCTAGTGTAGCTTACTCGAGCCTTGATCTTAATAATGATCAATCACCTATTCAAAAGGAAGAGCTTGAGGAAGATGCATTTATTGCTTGGAAAAAATTTCTTAGGGAAAGATGGGAGTCCGCGGAAGTGTATGAACGTTGCAACAATGAGGAAGTTATTCCAACTCCGGATCATAATAAAGATCCTTCACCTATTCAAAAGGAGGAGTTTGGATATCACTTGCCTATTGTTGTAACCGAAGTAACACCCTCACAAGAAGATCTTACAATTTATACCGAGGAAGATTATATGAGACAAGAATGGCCCGATTCCGATGATGAGAATGTTGAAGAGATGATGCTCGTTAATGAAACCGAATTGATTGAATTCGTGGAAGACCCAATTGAACTTGCCAATGATTTTAATGATGCCAAGACTTTGGTTAAGGTAGAAAACGACGAAGAATGGTTGCAAAGTTTAATAGAGGACCACGATATACAAGAGGTAAGTAATTCACTTGAATTTTTAAGGATGAAGAGGATTCTATAATACAAGAGATTGTGCAAGGTTTGTCTAACCCTTTGCATATTGATTCTTATCCTTTACCTCTTATTGGTTTGAATGTATGTGCTTCGAAAGTATTTTTGGATGATTTTGTTTCTAAATATCCACCATTGGAAACACTTGATGCTAACGCTATGCAGGTTTGCCAAGAGGAATACATGGAAGTTCCAAAATTCTATGTTCTTTATACACTTCCGAGTGTGGACGAGAATAAGTGTGGGGAAATTTCTATCGAGCGATAACATCACTATTGTTTTCTTGTGCTAATATTTGTATGGAGTTATTGTTTTCAAAACAGGTATTATGGGTGGATCCTCAAATTTTCAGATTGTTAGTATATGGGGAATGAATCTTACAAGAGCCAAGTCGGGCCGTCGACTTTAAAACAAGCGCTTAATGGGAGGCAACCCATAGGTTTTGTATTTCTTATCCTTTTGCTTTTTGTTATTTCTTTTTCTTGTTTCATATCATGTTAAAATTTCCCACCTTGACTTTACTAGGAGGATTCAATTACATTGAGGACAATGTAAGGTTTAAGTGTGGGGGAGTGGTTAAGCATGTTTTTAAAAAAACAAAAAATTAAAAAATTAAAAAAAAAAAAAAAAAAGTTTTACATAAAAACTCCAGCTTTTAAAGATTTTAGAGTCACTAGCATACTTCTAGGTATGTTTACATAGAGATTTTGACCGATATAATTGAACTTGGAAATGTTAGGAACTACATTCGGATTTCTTGCTTGTTAGAGTGTTAAATAATGGATTTAATCATGCCGGTGATGCGAATTTGGTGCGTGGAGAAGTGCGTTATTAGAGTTGCTGATCAATCATTAGTGGAGACTACCCGTATTCATATCATGTGAGGCACCGACCAGAAATTTTCCATCTACTAAAGAGCTTTCTTTTGAGTGTGTGTCACCGTACGTTAATTCCGGGTAGAATGGTGAGCTACCCAACCGCCCACCAATAGAAGCACTACTTTTGATCTCTTGAGTGCTAATTTTGTCAATCATAAGGGTGACGTCTATAGATGAAAGCCACCTTCTTGTAGTTCGATTTGCAGTTAGCACCATTCTCTCTCTCGACAACAACGGATCCATAGAAACACATTCATCATCAACAAGGAGCGACATCAAAATCTACAAGGAAAGTTGGAAAAGTTTATGGTTTACAAGCAAAGGAACGAGAAAAAAAAAAGAGCAAATTTCATATTCAAGTAAAGCAACATACAAATGAGCGGATTTTACATATATGTTGAGGACTTACAATACAATGAGGTAATTTTATTATTGATTGAAAAAAAAAAAAAAAAAAAAAATTGAAAAAAAAAGAAAAAAAAGAAAAGGAAATAATAAAAAAAAAAAAAAAACACGAGAAAAATTTGTTCTTATTTTTTAATAAGCCGTGGGGAAGGAAAATCTATAAGGGAGTTTCAAGCGACAAGGTTTTAAGGTAAAAGAGTTACAAATTGTCAAGGATTTATGAAATTCGAGGGTTTATCACCAATAGTTGAAACCGAAGACCAAGAAGTTCAAGACGAGGAGCGGAAGACGTTTCTATTGGATGCCGTGAGAGTGGTGTTATCATAATTGGCGATCGGATGTGAAGGTGAGTAAGTAATCTCATCCTCGATAATATGGTTGATTTCCTTTCTTAGAGGTCGTCAGAAAAATGGTTTTTCAAAATATTAAAAGATGTGGGTTTTTAAAAATATTTCGGAAGTTGTCCTTCCCACCATTCAACGTGTTGCAGGAATTCTCTCTCCTACCCGCACACATGTGAGAACCATAAAAAAGCCGTCTTTTTGAGTGCAATTATCATAAAATCCTATTTGGTGAGGCAGAAGTCGAGGCGAAATGCTTATTGATCGTTTCTCAAACACGCATTCTCTCATTATGGTGTGGTTATTTCTCACTCAACATTTAAGAATGAGAATATGTTCTTTAGTATTTCTAACTTCTTATTACTAGCATGCGTAAACTCTATGTCCTCATAACTCTTTGGATGCTTGGGACGCTTGAACGCTTTGAAGTTGTGAGTTTTTAGTTTGATTTGCTCGAGGACTAGCAAAGTCTAAGTGTGGGGGAATTTGATAGGGTGTAGAATACATCCTATTTACTATCTATTATTTATGCTTTCTTTGCTATTTTTTCTTGTAAATTATGTATTTTACGCTTGTTTTGAGTTTTATAGTTACTCTGGAGTCGCACGGACGAAAAGAAGGAGAAATCACCAAAATTGAGCAAAAAGGGCAAACTTGTCATTTCACGAGGTAAACACTATCGGAGCCCGATCACGGTTAAGGGGCAACTCTTTTGAAGAGAACTTTTAGACAGCCGGCTATGGTTAAGGGGTTACCATCTAGGATATCCCTTATCAGTTATCAGTGGGTGTACTTATCATTGGGGCATCCCCTAGCTTATCCATTGGGGTGTCGTTAGCTATCTCCTACTAGACCCTAACCCTAAATCGAGAGGAGTCTGCCTCTCATTCATTCCTACGCCTGAAGCCGAGAGAAGCAGCCATTGCTGCTGATAATTTCAAGCAATTGAGAAGGAGATGAAGGAAACGAGGGTTTGATGGTCTTGATTGTTGAATCGAAACTGGGTTAATTTCTGAGACGATGATGTTATGAATCAGAGATGGGTTCAAGAAATTAGGGTTCATCTCTGTAAATGAACAGTGAAGAAGAATGGGTTCCTGCCGCTGTTGAAGTTTAGATGCAAATGGGTATGGTGGCGATTTGAAGAGATGAAGAGCAGAATTCGAGGATGTATCTGCTGCTGCTGTTAATTCCAGATCGAAGAAGATGGTGCTGGTAATGGAGAAATTAGATCGAGAAGGAACTGAGGCTGTTAATGGGTTCGAATTAATGAAATTAATGATAGGGTTTGTGAAGTTATCGAGATTTACAGGGGAGATGAGATTGAGTTAAAACAATGGCGGTGGTGCTGTTGATTTCTGTTGGAAAGAGATGGAGAAGAAGTTGCTCGATCGGCTGTGATGAAGCTCAGGCTGTGATGAAGCTCAGGATGTGATGAAGCTCAGGATGAGGATGAATCGGAGATGGGGATTGAATCGGATGAATTAATGGGTTGATGCCATGAAAGTCCAGGGAAGAAGCAAGATTGGATTGAACTCGATTGGGGTTTGGATTGATTGAAGAAGATTCTGAGACCTGTTATTTGCTATTGAATGGAAAGAATAAGATGGGTTTCTGGAATGGAAAAGCAGGACAACGAGTTGATGTTGCAGGTGCAGATAAAACACAACAGTTGAGCTGAAAGTGCTTGAATTGGCAGGCACAGGATGGTGTTGCAGGTCTGTGCAATTGAATATGGTGGAGGTGTGAAGACTGAAGTTGCAGGACTGATTGTGGTACAGGGAGGTTTGAGAAGCTAGGTTGTATGTGAATTGCAGTCTGTGAATGCTTGCTGCTGTCTCTGAGTGTGGTACAGTGACGATGAAGAAGTGCAGCCATGGGATGAGCTGTAGCTGATGGAAATAATTGTGCTTGGTGGTGCAACTGGCTATGATGTGCAAGAACTGAGGTTGAAGCTGTGAGAAGAGTGCAGGCATGGAACTGATAATGGTGCTGCAGTTGGCGAGGGACTGAGACTAGGAATGGTTGAGAGCAATAGATCAGGGAAAGAATGGAGTTGCAACTGGCAGGAGTAATGAGCATTGCAGGTGCAATTGGCTCAAGGTGGTGTTTGGCTAGAGAAACAATGTTGCAGGTGGGAATGAAGAATATAGATGAATGTTAGGAATTTACAAAGTGGAGATTAGAATTGGGTGTTGCATTGTGTATGTTGATGCCAGGAAGGTATAGGATGAATGAGCTGTGATGATGTTGTAGCTGGAATTGCAGGCATGAGTTCAGGTGAAGCAATGGTATGGCTGGTGCTTGTTGTGGCCTGTAGTGGTGCAGAATGGATGTGACAGGTTGAGTTAAGCTGGCGCTGCTATTGTGATGGTTCGAGACAGGGAATGCTTGGTGCTGCTATGAGGCTGTGCTGCAATGAAAGTTACAGAGTTGAAGTGCTGCCGGTGCTGGTGATGTTGTGCAAGTTGATGGAACTGAGGTATTGCAGCTACAGTTTAGTTTGGTGTGTGAACTGCAAGAGAAGTACAGCCATCTTGGCTGGAAGAAGCTTTGATGCACAATAATGGTGCAGACTGACAAGCCAGTCAGTGCAATGGCCTAGCCTCAGAGTGATTGATCGAGGCGTAACCCGACCCCATCTGACTGATTCCAACTGACTCATGCTAACTCGGTCAGTGATTGACCCAGTTTGACTCGAGTTGACCCGCCGAGTTGACTCGGTGACCCCGACCGATCCGACCCGTTGACCGGTGACCGGTTTGACTTTGCCGGTCACCTGAAATAGTTTCCGGCGACTATTCCGGCCGGATTCCGGCCACGATCCCAGTTTTCCGGCGAGCCAAAAATTCCAGAATTTTCTATGGATTTCTCTCATGGGTGTGAAAACTTGGGCTAGGAATTGGATGGAGAATTGGACTCAAATTTGGAAAGAGAAGATGAAGAGTTGAGAAAATCTTGGATTTGGAAATTGAATTGCAAAAGGAAAAGGATTCTAATCCTTGGAAGAGTTGGAGAATATTGAAGCTTATAAATAGAGAAGTTTTCTACATCTTTTACACACACCTCTCTACACACACAACACTTTTCTTTTCTTATTCTTTGTGTGAACTCTTTAACATGAGTAGCTAATTTAATTATTGATTGAGGATGAATTCCTAGTTCTTAACATGTTTTGAGTATTGTTTCAATTCTATCTTGAGGTTTTTCACATGATTATCGTTTGTTTTTACTAATAGGAATGATCTTAAAGACATTCATGATTGATTGATAGATTGTTTGGGTGGCCAACTAAATTGATTTGTCGATTTAATCTAATGCTAGTGAAAGTTAGGGGATAAGTAATCGTTTCTTGACTCTTTACATAAGTAGCAAACACGAGACCTTGCGGAGGGATTCCGTGGAGCAATTGTGTGTAGAAACAACGCTAGAAAGTGAACCAAGCGAACCGAGTTTAACTACTAGTACTAAACCTAAATTCATAAATCTTAATGCATTCAGGGAATTACATCTTGTAAGCGAACCTCGGGGTGGTTCTTTTGAATAGAATCCGATAACTAAGCGGACTGTTACTCGGTGAAATTAGGGATTTTGGGGCTAGCTAAGCGGACCTGCTATCCTACGGTTGGTGATAATCATGACTAATAACAAGTAGAAAAGAACATAACTTGATTTATTGTTTTGCAACGAAGAAGGATTCCTTGATCTTGTCTCTCTTATTGCTTTCAACTTTATTTTTAATTGCTTTGTTTATTTTCTTTTGCTTTTTACACCCCCCTTTCGTGACAATTTTTACAACTAGAATCTCTTGCTCCTCGTGGGAACGAACTTGACTTCCATTATATTATTTTTAATTGAGTGGAAATATTGATTAATTTGATTGCACCTACGACACGCATCAAATTTTGGGCGCCGTTGCCGGGGAGCAACGGGCGATTTTTAGTTGTTTTTATTTTTATTTTTGCTTTATTCTTGCTTTGTTGGATTCTATTTCGTATCTAACTTAAGTTTTTGAATCTTATTTCAGGTATCGGTTTTCCATGTATGGTGGACAAGAGCAAGCATATTACAACAATCAATACGGTTTTCAACCTCAACATTATGACAACTTCCAACCATCCTTAGGATACAATCAAAACCAATCTTTTGGCTATGATCAAATTCCTACAGAACCTTATGGATATTCTCATACATATCAACAACCTTATGACGGGTATGTAAGTGGAAAATCACAAGGATGGGAGGATAGTTTTGTTTATGATCAGAAATTCTCTAGTTTTGCAGATAAGATGTCTGCCATGATTGGGGATCTTCAACAAAAGTTGCAAGAATCACATCGAGAAATTCAAAGGAATTCGGAGAAATTATACGAACAAATTAACCAACCTTTGGAGACTTTTGAAGACGCTAGTGTAGCTTACTCGAGCCTTGATCTTAATAATGATCAATCACCTATTCAAAAGGAAGAGCTTGAGGAAGATGCATTTATTGCTTGGAAAAAATTTCTTAGGGAAAGATGGGAGTCCGCGGAAGTGTATGAACGTTGCAACAATGAGGAAGTTATTCCAACTCCGGATCATAATAAAGATCCTTCACCTATTCAAAAGGAGGAGTTTGGATATCACTTGACTATTGTTGTAACCGAAGTAACACCCTCACAAGAAGATCTTACAATTTATACCGAGGAAGATTATATGAGACAAGAATGGCCCGATTCCGATGATGAGAATGTTGAAGAGATGATGCTCGTTAATGAAACCGAATTGATTGAATTCGTGGAAGACCCAATTGAACTTGCCAATGATTTTAATGATGCCAAGACTTTGGTTAAGGTAGAAAACGACAAAGAATGGTTGCAAAGTTTAATAGAGGACCACGATATACAAGAGGTAAGTAATTCACTTGAATTTTTTAAGGATGAAGAGGATTCTATAATACAAGAGATTGTGCAAGGTTTGTCTAACCCTTTGCATATTGATTCTTATCCTTTACCTCTTATTGGTTTGAATGTATGTGCTTCGAAAGTATTTTTGGATGATTTTGTTTCTAAATATCCACCATTGGAAACACTTGATGCTAACGCTATGCAGGTTTGCCAAGAGGAATACATGGAAGTTCCAAAATTCTATGTTCTTTATACACTTCCGAGTGTGGACGAGAATAAGTGTGGGGGAAATTTCTATCGAGCGATAACATCACTATTGTTTTCTTGTGCTAATATTTGTATGGAGTTATTGTTTTCAAAACAGGTATTATGGGTGGATCCTCAAATTTTCAGATTGTTAGTATATGGGGAATGAATCTTACAAGAGCAAAGTCGGGCCGTCGACTTTAAAACAAGCGCTTAATGGGAGGCAACCCATAGGTTTTGTATTTCTTATCCTTTTGCTTTTGTTATTTCTTTTTCTTGTTTCATATCATGTTAAAATTTCCCACCTTGACTTTACTAGGAGGATTCAATTACATTGAGGACAATGTAAGGTTTAAGTGTGGGGGAGTGGTTAAGCATGTTTTTAAAACAAAAAATTACAAAAAAATTTAAAAATTTAAAAAAAAAAAAAAAGTTTTACATAAAAACTCCAACTTTTAAAGATTTTAGAGTCACTAGCATATTTCTAGGTATGTTTACATAGAGATTTTGACCGACATAATTGAACTTGGAAATGTTAGGGAACTACATTCGGATTTCTTGCTTGTTAGAGTGTTAAATAATGGATTTAATCATGCCGGTGATGCGAATTTGGTGCAGGGAGAAGTGCGTTATTAGAGTTGCTGATCAATCATTAGTGGAGACTACCCGTATTCATATCATGTGAGGCACACCAGCCAGAAATTTTCCATCTACTAAAGAGCTTTCTTTTGAGTGTGTGTCACCGTACGTTAATTCAGGGTAGAATGGTGAGCTACCCAACCGCCCACCAATAGAAGCACTACTTTTTAATCTCTTGAGTGCTAATTTTGTCAATCATAAGGGTGACGTCTATAGATGAAAGCCACCTTCTTGTAGTTCGATTTGCAGTTAGCACCATTCTCTCTCTCGACAACAACGGATCCATAGAAACACATTCATCATCAACAAGGAGCGACATCAAAATCTACAAGGAAAGTTGGAAAAGTTTATGGTTTACAAGCAAAGGAACGAGAAAAAAAAAAGAGCAAATTTCATATTCAAGTAAAGCAACATACAAATGAGCGGATTTTACATATATGTTGAGGACTTACAATACAATGAGGTAATTTTATTATTGATTGAAAAAAAAAAAAAAAAAAAAATTGAAAAAAAAAATAAAAAAAATAAAAGAAAAAAAAAAAAAAAAAAAAAAAACAAGAGAAATATTTGTTCTTATTTTTTAATAAGCCGTGGGGAAGGAAAATCTATAAGGGAGTTTCAAGCGACAAGGTTTTAAGGTAAAAGAGTTACAAATTGTCAAGGATTTATGAAATTCGAGGGTTTATCACCAATAGTTGAAACCGAAGACCAAGAAGTTCAAGACGAGGAGCGGAAGACGTTTCTATTGGATGCCGTGAGAGTGGTGTTATCATAATTGGCGATCGGATGTGAAGGTGAGTAAGTAATCTCATCCTCGATAATATGGTTGATTTCCTTTCTTAGAGGTCGTCAGAAAAATGGTTTTTCAAAATATTAAAAGATGTGGGTTTTTAAAAATATTTCGGAAGTTGTCCTTCCCACCATTCAACGTGTTGCAGAATTCTCTCTCCTACCCGCACACATGTGAGAACCATAAAAGCCGTCTTTTTGAGTGCAATTATCATAAAATCCTATTTGGTGAGGCAGAAGTCGAGGCGAAATGCTTATTGATCGTTTCTCAAACACGCATTCTCTCATTATGGTGTGGTTATTTCTCACTCAACATTTAAGAATGAGAATATGTTCTTTAGTATTTCTAACTTCTTATTACTAGCATGCAGAAACTCTATGTCTTCATAACTCTTTGGATGCTTGGGACGCTTGAACGCTTTGAAGTTGTGAGTTTTTAGTTTGATTTGCTCGAGGACTACCAAAGTCTAAGTGTGGGGGAATTTGATAGGGTGTAGAATACATCCTATTTACTATCTATTATTTATGCTTTCTTTGCTATTTTTCTTGTAAATTATGTATTTTACGCTTGTTTTGAGTTTTATAGTTACTTTGGAGTCGCACGGATGAAAAGAAGGAGAAATCACCAAAATTGAGCAAAAAGGGCAAACTTGTCATTTCACGAGGTAAACACTATCCTGGAGCCCTATCCACGGTTAAGGGGCAACTCTTTTTTGAAGAGCAATCTTTAGATGTGCCAGCTATGGTTAAGGGGTTACCATGGATATCCCTTATCGGTTATCGGTGGGTGTACTTATCATTGGGGCATCCCCAGCTTATCCATCGGGGTGTCGTTAGCTATCTCCTACTAGACCCTAACCCTAAATCGAGAGGAGTGCCTCTCATTCATTCCTATCGAGAGAAGCAGACCATTGTCGGATAATTTCAAGCAATTGAGAAGGAGATGAAGGAAACGAGGGTTTGATGGTCTTGATTGTTGAATCGAAACTGGGTTAATTTCTGAGACGATGATGTTATGAATCAGAGATGGGTTCAAGAAATTAGGGTTCATCTCTGTAAATGAACAGTGAAGAAGAATGGGTTCCTGCCGCTGTTGAAGTTTAGATGCAAATGGGTATGGTGGCGATTTGAAGAGATGAAGAGCGGGAATTCGAGGATGTATCTCGCTTCGCCGTTAATTCCGAGATCGAAGAAGATGGTGCCGTAATGGAGAAATTAGATCGAGAAGGAACCGAGGTCGTTAATGGGTTCGAATTAATGAAATTAATGATAGGGTTTGTGAAGTTATCGAGATTTACAGGGAGATGAGATTGAGTTAAAACAATGGCGGTGGTGTCTTTGATTTCTGTTGGAAAGAGATGGAGAAGAAGTTGCTCGATGTTTGTGATGAAGCTCGGGCCGTGATGAAGCTCAGGCTGTGATGAAGCTCAGGATGAGGATGAATCGGAGATGGGGATTGAATCGGATGAATTAATGGGTTGATGCCATGAAAGTCCAGGGAAGAAGCAAGATTGGATTGAACTCGATTGGGGTTTGGATTGATTGAAGAAGATTACAGACCTCACTGTTGCTATTGAATGGAAAGAATAAGATGGGTTTCTGGAATGGAAAAGCAGGACAACGAGTTGATGTTGCAGGTGCAGATAAAACACAACAGTTGAGCTGAAAGTGCTTGAATTGGCAGGCACAGGATGGTGTTGCAGGTCTGTGCAATTGAATATGGTGGAGGTGTGAAGCGAAGTCACGGGATCGATTGTGGTACGGTGGAGGTTTGAGAAGCTAGGTTGTATGTGAAATTACGATGCAGCGGAATGCTTGCCTTCTGTCTCTCGAGTGTACGATGACGATGAAGAAGTGCAGCCATGGGATGAGCTGTAGCTGATGGAAATAATTGTGCTTGGTGGTGCAACTGGCTATGATGTGCAAGAACTGAGGTTGAAGCTGTGAGAAGAGTGCAGGCATGGAACTGATAATGGTGCTGCAGTTGGCGAGGGACTGAGACTAGGAATGGTTGAGAGCAATAGATCAGGGAAAGAATGGAGTTGCAACTGGCAGGAGTAATGAGCATTGCAAGTGCAATTGGCTCAAGGTGGTGTTTGGCTAGAGAAACAATGTTGCAGGTGGGAATGAAGAATATAGATGAATGTTAGGAATTTACAGGTGGAGATTAGAATTGGGTGTTGCATTGTGTATGTTGATGCCAGGAAGGTATAGGATGAATGAGCTGTGATGATGTTGTAGCTGGAATTGCAGGCATGAGTTCAGGTGAAGCAATGGTATGGCTGGTGCTTGTTGTGGATTGTAGTGGTGCAGAATGGATGTGACAGGTTGAGTTAAGCTGGCGCTGCTATTGTGATGGTTTGAGACAGGGAATGCTTGGTCTTTGCTATGAGGTGTGTCTTTAATGAAAGTTACAGAGTTGAAGTCTTTGCTAGGTGCTTGGTGATGTTGTGCAAGTTGATGGAACTGAGGTATTGCAGCTACAGGTTTAGTTTGGTGTGTGAAGCAAGAGAAGCAGACCATCTTGGCTGGAAGAAGCTTTGATGCACAATAATGGTGCGGCGGCAGTCGGGCCAGTCTGATGGCCTAGCCCAGTGATTGAGTGAGCGGGACGACCCC
>JAJJWW010000397.1:0-156148 GCA_023531295.1 Papaver armeniacum
TATTGAGATAAGCAGAAGAGCCTTTTTAGAACTCACATCTCTTGGTTGAAGAGATTGATACAAACATATTTATTTGTTCCTTTCTTTTTGCTTGGAATACGAACCAAAGGAATTATTCCAAGTACGTGACTTATTAAAAGTCATGGCGTGGGAATACAGATTTAATTAGGTGAACTATAGGTTTAGTTGCTTGGTCTCAACTATACGAAGTTGGTTTGATTTTGTATAACGGCAATCCTCGAGAGTATTCAATTGGACAAGGTCCTGGGTTTTCTCGTGCGTTTGTGGTTTTCGTTAACAAAATATTACTGTGTCATTTACTTTTATTTTCCGCAATTATAATTGTTGTTATTATAATTTAAAGTAATTACACAAACGTTAATTCCTATTTACTTGATAAGTAATCCTATTGTGTTTGGTTAAGTCCGAACCTTTTATCAAGTAAACATACTTCGTTGTTGTATTATCTCGATCTCGTATCCATGGACGATTACACGAAGTGTGAACCGGTTGTTGTATTGTCTCGACTCGATCCATAGAAAATCACTTTTGTTAGAAAGGACTTATGGGTGGAAAAGTTTTAGATTGAGGTATATTTGGTACCCTCGCCTTTTTCACCTTTAACCTTAGGTTTTTCACGAAACCCCGTAGGTTAATGACTTAAAGACTTCATTGAGATCAACAGAAGCCATGCCCAACTATTTTCCTCTCAGAGTTGCGTGTTCCGATCTTACTTCTTCTATCATGATTGAGTATTATCTTTGCTAGGATTTTCTTGAGATTTATCTCTGATAGGTAAGATTAAAAGTAGTCACAAACATCTGCCTCATTGTTTGTGGATTCCACAATATCTTGTTTCGCTACCATACAATTAAGATTATTGTGAGGTGATTGATAATACTAGGTCATTTCTTTTGGGAATATAACTCGGTTTATCAATTGGTTCTGTGCACCTTGATTTATCAAAAAGACGGAATAAACCTCGTAGGTATTTATGTGGGAGACAGGTTTATCTATTCTAATAGACTTTTCAAAGGTGAGAAGATTTGTTTATCAAGTCTTCGACTTTGGGTCGTATCAACTCTTGGTTGTGGGTGAGATCAGCTAAGGGAATCAAGTGCGTAGAATCTTGTTTGGGTTCAGAGACGTAAGGAGCGCAACTGTACCTTAATCAGTGTGAGATTTATTAGGGCTCAATTACA
This sequence comes from Papaver armeniacum, assembly GCA_023531295.1. Classification (NCBI taxonomy): domain Eukaryota; kingdom Viridiplantae; phylum Streptophyta; class Magnoliopsida; order Ranunculales; family Papaveraceae; genus Papaver; species Papaver armeniacum. The sequence goes on from JAJJWW010000397.1 coordinate 1,203, forward strand.
TTCCAGTCTGAAGTTCATTGGTATTAGACTAGTGTCTATAGCGGCTTAATATAACGTGGTGTTCAAATCTGGACTAGGTCCCGGGGGTTTTCTGCATTTGCGGTTTTCCTCGTTAACAAAATTCTGGTGTCTGTGTTATTTCTTTTCCTCTTTATATTTTTTTATATAATAGAAATATCATTGGGTTGTGCGTAAGATCAATCAATTAAGATAATCCAACCTTTGGTTGTTGATATAAATTGATCGACACTTGAAATTGGTCTTTGGTACCTAGTTCCAGTTATTTCTCTTATTCAATCCGCTCGTAAATTCTATTTGCTGATTGCGATTGAATTGAGGAATCTGAGATATAAAACTCTTTGATATAATTATCTATAGATTGAGTCGATCGATCTAGTTGATTCCTTTGAATGTATATTGGAGTCCTGCTCATTCGATTGTCGAACAAAATATTGGATGTGGTTATTTAGACCCCGCTTTTTCAAGATGGAAATTCAATTGCTAGGGGTAACATTCTAGTGAGACATTAGAGAAAAAGACATTATGAGAAATCATTGACACTTAGGAGAGAGAATCTACCTTTAGAGGGTAATCGTGATGGACCAAACTATCCATGATGGAAAGACAGTTAGGCTGAGAAGGAAATGCCGTGAAAGACAAAGCAACCTCACAAATGTAGTCTCTCTCAAAAGAGAAACTTATCATCATCAACAAAGCGGGCGACATCAAAATCTATGAAGAAAGTCAAGACATTTAAGGCTGATAAGCAACAATAGAAAGAAAAGCGAGAATTCAAAATCAAAGTTGAAGACTTAGTTACAAGAAGTTACAAGAGCAAAGAAAATCAAACGATGTAAGTGTTAATGTTTATGATACCAAGACATTAAAAGTTGCAAAGATCCAAGTGCTAAAGTCCTTCTCTCATGGCCATGTAAATATTAGTCTTGTTATTATTCCATCAAAAAAAAAAAAAAAAAAAAACTATAAGGCCATGGGGATGTAGAAATCTATAAAGAAGTCTCAAGAAAGAATTTGAGGAGAAGAGTTAATTGTCAAGGTTATACGAGGTTCGAGATTTTGTCATCAACATTTGAAGCCGAAGAATACGTTGTTGATACTGATCACTATGAGAGATTCGAAGAAAAATGCATATTGGTTGCTTTGTTAGTCCACTTTCCATCTAACACAAGATCTTTCTAGAACTGGTTCAACTCATCACACGTAATTTATCTATCTGTATAGCGGATATATCTTTATCCAGCTATAAACCAGAGTCTCCCCTTTTCTTCATTCAGCTGTAGAGCAGATACCTTTGATTTCTCTTGCATTTTAGTTACTTGGCGATAGGTTGAGAATATGTATGTCCTCATAGCTCTTGGATACTTGTGACCAAATAGAAGTCAAGGTTTTTGGGTACACCTCAGAAACCCTACCGAGACAAAACAAGCCCACTCAGGCCACCTAGGGGTTCAATGTCTTTTGATTATGGTCTTTCAAAATATACCTCCATGTTCCCTCCAATCAGAAGCCGACAAGTGTTGTATAATAACTAACCAGTTAACAATGTTAATCTCCTAGAATTATGTCGTTGTTAAAATTTTTAAAGCAAAAGCAAAATAAATGGTTCTTCCTATTATCTTAACAAGTTAATAAATGATTGCTAAACCTAATAGGGTACCCATTTTTTTTTAACAAAAACTAAACTTTATTAATCAAAAATAAACATTCAAAATTACAAAGCAAAAATAAAAATAAAAAAAACAAAATAAAGAGCAAAAACCAAAAGAGAATCAAAAGCTAAACAAATCTGTACATATTGGTCAAAGCCATTTCCAAGCAAGCCAAGCTACTTGGTCTGTCTTTCATAAGCAATAGTTTGGCTCTTCAAGATGAGCACCCTTCTTTTGCAAAGTGATCAAGAACAAAGTTAATTTTCCGTAAGCATGCCTATAAGAAATCGATGTAAATTTATCATGAACTCTTTGCCATCTAGCCATTAAGAACCAAGGTATCTTATGTTGCATTAAAGATGTTATACAAGCCTTAGAATCTGATTGGAGAATAATATTGTACATGTGGTGCTCAAAGGCCCATTCCATAGCTCTAATACTTGCAATAAACTCGCATGTAGTTGGTAGTCGCCCCAAGACCTCCAAAAGATTCAAGAAAAGTAAAATCCCCATATTGATTTTCGACAATAATCCATATCCAGCAAGTACTGTGGATTGCCTCTGAGTCACCATCACAACATAAGAGGATTTCCTCATTGCTAGGAAGATAGAAAAAAGCTCAATTATTCTAGTGTCTAAGGATCCGTGTTGAATCAAAAAATACTTCATAATGATAATTTCAGCTGTCGATCCCCACATTGTACCTTTCATTCTACAATCACGCCATGAGCCATCTTCTTTATCTTGTTCTTTATCTTAACAAAATCAGGTTTTGCATCATCATTGAAAATTTCATTTCTTAAGAACCATAACTCGAGTCATAAGAGTATAAGAACAAGACAAACACAGAGGTCTTGATGATGGGACTAACATGCTTACTGAGTTTGATACATCTTCAAAAGATATAGGTTGAGGAAATGGAAAATACCTCCCAAATTTCCAGAAGTTTACTAAAATTGCATTGCACGAGAGAATGTGGTTCATGGAATCTTCCCCATGATGACAGATTAAGCATCTAGAAGCAAATCAAAACCTTTCTTCCTCAAATTTTCCTGCAAGAGACAAATTTCTCTTGTGATTTTCCAAATATTTGTCAAATGAGAAGGAAGAACAACATCATTCCATATTTTTTGTACCAATGGAGTTTAGGCATGGTTTTACTTATTTTCTTAACTTGTCAAACAACAGAGAAGCATCCTCGAGTGAGAGTTAGTCCAAATCAACAAGTCATCACCTGCTTTAATCATCGAATCGAGCAAGATTACAAAGAATTAGAGGAAATCTTCTGGAATGCACCATTGGCCATCTGCTATTAAATGGTTAACTTTCAAATTAGGATGTAATAGAATAAAAGGATAAGCAGGAAATAAATTGATAGTTGGTTCCTCAAAAATCCAATTATCCCTCCAAATATAAATCTTTCTCCATTGCCAACAATCCATCTAGATTTTTCCCGAAAGTCTTTGATAACCCATCCGATACTGTGCCATATCTGAAGATTTCTTCAAGAAGATATCCAATTACTTCCTCTGTTTATATATTTAAAAAGAAAGAACCTAGCCCAATCCTCTTGGAAGTTTAGCATTTTCCATAAAATTTCATAAGTAAGGCCTTGTTCATATCTTTCTAGCTTCCTAATACCAAGACCACCTTCCTCCACATGGGAACAAACTTTATCCCTTTCAAGGTGACATATTTTGCTCCCTCAAGATTCCCGTCCAAAGATAGTTTCTAATGATCTTTTCACAAAAAGAATAACTTTTTCGCCATTTGTAAATAGACGTATCAGATATGGGAATGCCGCAAAGAACATGTTTCACAAGAGTAAGTCTTGCTCGAAAATTTAGGAATTTACCACTCCAAGCAAGAAGTCTGGATTGCATATATTCCACTGGGTGCCATAAATGAATAGATTTAACTTTACCCTGCATCAACATAACACACAAATATCTATCTCGGAAAAAGATAAATCCATTTGGAAGAACTCAACAATATGTGTCTTTCTTAAGTCAGAAGTTCCATTGACAAAACATTTACTTTTAGCACCATTTATAACTTGATCAGAAGTAGCTTGATACTCTGGTAGGCTGTTAAGAGTTTCTCGCCTACGTGTTAAACTGCAAGTGCACAGTGCCTATTGGAGGCAGGGCAAGTACAGGTCGATACACAGAGAAATGGAGTTGCTGTAGAGTTGATCTTAAGCTTCACTAACTGATTTTTCACAGGAGAGTAACACAAATATTGGTTTGGTTGTCGATACGAAAATTTGGAATTGTGATGTTGTTTCTAAGATAGCAATTATAGATTGTAAACAGGTTGTTGAATTACTAGGATGGTTGATTCCACCACCGACCTAAGCTAAGGCAATATCTAGTCGATTTATGCTCTTGATTCCTTTGGGGAAGGATAAAATGGAATGTGTATTATCTATTCTGCTAACTCACCCCTAGTATTAGATGTCTTCTTACAAAGATATCTAATCACAAAGTTAATTAATCTCAACTAGGTAATTCACTCTTCCTAAGACATTAAAGCACACCAAGAACACAAATTTGAACAAGAATTAACTCATCATGGGATTAAGGGTTTCCTCTACACCCTAGTAAGGTGAATTAGAACATCATGCAAGCAAAATTAAAATTCAATTACAAAATAAAAACCCTAAAATTGACTGTTTTTTTTTTCACTTGAATAACATCAATTTATACCTCACAATCACTCGAACAAGCAATTAATGAAAACCCAAACCTCTTTTCCTCTGCTAATTGGCCTCCGACTCCCATTGATTTGATGTGAGAAAACCCTAGCTTCAACTATCTCAACCTAGCTTCTAGGGTATGGAGAATCTATGATAGAGATAACTTGAGATAGAGTGGGTGAGTAGGGGCGGTTGGTGGCTGCTGGCCACAGGTGTGGGGATGGAGATGGTGGTGGCGTAAGTGGCCATCGGTATGGTCTGGGGAAGAGAAGGTAGGGTGGTTCTCTGGAAATGTCTGGGAGAAGAAAGAGAAGATGAAGGTGAGGGGAGTGTTTGGTCGATGGATGAAGGGTTTGGTAGCTTGGGTGTGAAAGGAAATAGCGAACTTCGAAGCGCGGGTCGCGCGAGCGTTGGATGCGATCGATCCAATCTTAACGGCTCAAGATGGGATGGGTTTGGATCCGGTTGTGGGTCGGTCTTGATTGCTCAAGCCCATGTCTTTGCAAATGGGTTGCTACTTGTTGGGTCTGCAATCACGCGCTACGGCTTTGGCTTTTCGCTCCATAGACGCTCGTCTCCAATTTTCTCGCTCTTTTGGCTCCTCAATTTTCTCCGAGCTTTATTTACTACCTAAAAACACAAAATTAATTAGTACAAATATTTATTCTTGAAAAAAAGGAAAATACAGAATTTGGGATAATATTCGATTTCGAGCACAAAAGATGAGTTAAATGCCAATAAAAGGTGTAGTAAATATGCAATATTTGGCACTCATCAAATACCCCCAAACCCGAATTTTACTTGTCCTCAAGTGAAACAAGTAAATTAAGAAATCCTAACTATACCACTGTCATTTGGTCTCGAATGCATTTAGCGTATGCACTAAGCCTTTAAACCCCTAGGTGTCCCTAGTGGACGAGTTGTAGTCTCGTGAGGGTTTACCGCAGGTGTACCCACAAAACCTTCTCCAACTTCGTAGTGTAAAAGAGTCTCAAGCATCCAAGGAGCTATGAGGACATAGAGTTTCGCATGCTAGTAACACGAAGTTAGAACTACCAAAGAACGCATTCTCATCCTTAAGAGTTGAGCGAGAAAACCATACCATATGAAAGAATTCGGCCCGAGAGTGATCACAAGCCTCGACTTCGCCTCACCAATAGGGTTTTATGATAATTGCACTCAAAAAGACCGCTTTTTTAGTCTCTCATGTGTGCAGCAGGAATAAAGAGAGAAATCCCGCACACGTTGAAGATGAGAAGGATAACCTTCCGAAATAATTTTTGGAGACTCCAGAGTTGTGGACAAAAAAAAAAAAAAGAATCTTTCGATGATCTCTAAGAAAGGAAATCAACCATTAGCAAGGATGGGAGTACTCACTTACCTTCTCACCCGACGGCAATTAATATCACTCTCTCAAAGCATCCATAAAACGCCTTCAATCTTCGCCTTTCAATAGCCGATGATGAACTTCGAACTTCACAAAACTTGACAAACATTTTTTTTTTTTTTTACATGAAATAAAAATAACAATAAAACTCAATTTTCCACACTTGTATTGTCTTGATTTCACAAACTTCATTAATTCTCATCCTATTTTCTTTTCTTTGCATTGTTGCATGTAAACCTTGGACTATTTCAACTTTTCTTCAAATATTCTCGATGATGCTCCGCTTGTCGACGACGATGTGTTTCTATGAATTGTTGATGTTGTTGAGAGGGAGAGAGTGATGCTAACTACAAATCGAACTACAAGAAGGAGTTTTCATCTTTAAACGTCACCCTCATGATTGGTTTAAATTAGCACTCAAGAGATCAAAAATAGTGCCAAAGTGGTGCGAAGTTGGGTAGCTCACCATTCCTACCCGAATTGACGACGGTGACACACACTCTAAACAGATTTTTAGAAAGTCACAAAATGAAGGTTGGTACCTCGCTTGATGTAAAATGGGTAGTCTCCACTATGGGTGATCACAACCTACTACCGAATATCTATACAAAGACCTAATTCGCCCTCCGGCATGGTTAAATCCAACTTTAACGCTCTAATCAACTAAGAAACCCGATTGTGTTCTCCAAGACTTCCAAGTTCTCGTTATTTCGGTCGAGACTCTATGTAAACATAGCTAGAAGCATGCTAGTGACTCTAAAATCTCTAAAAGTTGGAGGTTTTTATGTACATATTTACAAAAAGTTTTGAATTTTTTGAATTTTTTTTTTTTTGTTTTTTTTAAATAAAAGACTAAAAACTCTATATGCAAATGCACCCCCAAACCTAAATCAAACATTGTCCTCAATGTAACAACAGATGATAAGAATTCAAAAAGTCACATACCAAGAGAACTATGCTGATAAGAGAAAAGGGAAGAGATTACCGGTATGTCTACGGAGCAAGGTTAGAACTTCATTAGTCAAGGCTAGAATCCAACATTCTGAGATCTTATTGGATTAGCACAATAAAAAGAAGACTCAACCGATTCAAGATAGAAAATTTAACAAGCCCTACTGGATTATATACAAGAAAAATTCACCATACACCAACAATCTAAAGAGTTGAGGATCAACCCAAAATAAGATATGCAGAGACATCAACAACCTTACACAAATATAACATGAGAGCGTAAGTAAGATTGTATAAGTGAATGATTTTCCCCCAAACCTAAACTTGTCAACAGATGTGCTTTTGAACACAAAATCTTGCAATTTTAAAGGCAGATCATGCACTAGGTCTAGTTCAAAATGGACACTTTTAGGAACGGGCAGAGATACACATTCCAACTGTGGCTCCCTACAGGTGTTATACTTTGATGCAAAATAGTCCAAGAGGACTTGAGAAGCACAAAGCTCTAGGCCTAGATTAGGAACTCGGAATAGTTGGTTTAAAATTTTTGTGACAGGCCAAACCTAGGTTGGGTGGAAATCCATCAACTTGTAGCATGGACAGGGGCTACATACATCCAATTTGCTCTTATTCATTTGACTCTTAACATCAATACACACTCTCCCCGATTGAGACAAGAATTGCAGATATCATGCTCACAATCATTGAACAAATTAGCAAGTCTCAATTGATAATCATCATCAAAAATTACAACCTCATGCATAAGAGAACCGGGAGACACATCATGTCAGAACCTAGGCATGGAATCGGATACATCAAAGTTGTTTTCATGCATAGTATCATTGGTGTCAACAAAAATTTCAAAGCATTTCCCAAGTCACAAGCAGGTGGTATAGCATGCTCACCTTCAGAACAATTGCCTGAGACCCAAACTCGAGTTAACATCGCATGCATCTGCAGATTTAGAAGAGGCCTCATTCATGAAATTTGGAGCAAAGCCTAATGTTTCGAGTCCACAGTTCCACCATATTTTCAAAGATACACATGCTCTTCTAACATATCATATTCATCATCCGAGTAATATGCATACTCATCCCTATTAATGACATTGGTGTTTTGGTCAACTCATTATCCTCTAGGTGAGGTTCATATTCAACATTAGTGGATTGACTAAGGGCATACTCCCTTTCTACATTTTGTAGATGACTGAGATTCATCCTTAAGAACATGTTAAGCTGTTCAATTGAAGGGGAGTCTTCACTAGTGGGTATGCATGCTTCACATGGATATTCGAGTGCATGGTTGTGCACAAGGTTCACTAGCAAAGGGAAATTCGGACATGTTGTTATATGGATGATCATGCGATTGCTTTCCATTCAAGTATAGCATTGTTTTGCTCAATGAGTTTGATATTCTCCATTATCGATTTGCATACATGGGTTCATTTGAAGGACAAAGATTGTTCAACCTCCCACTGTGGCGAATGATACATGTGCACATGGTCATTAGGGTCTATGTATTGATGCTCAAGACTGTGAAAATGTCCATAACAATCCCTAGTGACATCATGGTCTGTGGGGGGTTCATGTTGTGAGGCATGCCCATAAGCAAGCTCTTTAATTGACCTATGTGATGATTTTTTATCCCTAGTTTCATCCCAAAATCCTATCATGCCAGGCAATCAAGTTGGCCACAAAAACAAAATAGCATTAGCCTCGACATACATGCATACTGACCAATTAATTTTCAACATACGAGAAGCAAAAAAATGATACAAGTGACACACCAATTCAAGCACACAGAGGATTGGGTGTTCATTCATTTATGCTGCATGAAGTTTATGCACTGACCCGGTTGTTAGATGATTTTCACGCAAGTTTTGTGCTCAGAACAACACAGAGCAACACAAAATCACACAAAATGACACCTAATTTCTCAAAACTAAGCACACAGAAGTGCTGGTAGTTGGTTGAGATTACATAAAGATCAAGCAGGCTGACTACACAAAGACAACTTAGGTCATGCACGATTAAGTAAAACACGGCTCATGCAAAGCACGGTTTTATGTGTGACGGAACAACACAACTTGTGCACAGCACAAAGTTGGCAGGTTTATATGGCAGAGCTTATGCACAACGCAGCACTGGTCTGTTGGCATGTGCACAAGGAAAGAAGAAACATAGGTATGGTGCACATGGTAATGGGATGTGCTCACTCAAGGTGAAGCATGTCTTTGGGTTTGTGTGTTTGAAAACAACTAGCTATTGCTAACACAATTCCCGCTTCTCAACACTCACTCCAAACACCAAAGGTTCACACACACATTGCGGTGATGGTTCTGATTTAAATGCACGATTTGCACAATTTCAACACTTTACAAAATATGCCACAGAGTGTCAACAAGGTCGCTTGACCTCAAATTCAGAGATTAGGCACAAGATATGCAGATATTCACGGGGTTGTGTGGTCACGAGATGCACACATGCAATGGATGCAACAACAGATGAGCAATGTTTAGCAGGGTTTGAATTCAGCATTACTACAGGGGACTTGTTATGAGGCAAAGTGTCAACTGTGTTGGTTGATGTTACAATTTTCACAGATTATGCAAATGGGTGACAGGGTCAACAGGGTCAATTGACAGGGTCTGTCAATAGGTTTATGCACCAAAGATGTTAGGCAGATAGCTCAACAGGGTCTCACAGATGTGGTTGACAGAATAGAGCTTGCTGAAGTTCAAGGCATGTGGTTAGGGCTGGCAACGGATAGATATCCGGCGGATATTGGCAATTCCGTTAAGGTTAAGGTTAAGTATTATCGGATATCCGGTATCCGATAATATCCAAGTGATACCAAAAATTCCAATTCGATAAGGTTAAGGTTAAGCTATCGGATATCTGGAATTTTATCCGATAAAATCCGGTTTATGGTAATGAGAAAAGTTAATGTTGAAATTTAACAGAGTTTTAACATTTATACCCAAATCAAAAATAACTTAGTGTAACTGAAAGACAGACAAACCCACACAAACAATACTCCCAGTGTCTCGGTCACATCACATATGAAAAAAAAAAAAATTACAAGTCTACAACAATGCCAACAATGGGCTAGTGATGAAGACTATGAAAATACAATGTCTTCTTGTGCACAGTAACACAGACTTAACAACAATGGCTAAACATAAAGGAAAGTCAAAAGGAGAATGAAAAGAAAATAGCTATTGCTTATTACATTCTGCGAGAACTACATGGATAATTTGAATAGAAGGTAGTTCTAAGAAAAATAACAGTCATTTCTATACAGAGTAAAGTCGTGCAAAGACTTTATGCTAATAAATATATTAAAGAGTTACTAGCCTGCACATCTTTTCCACCGAGTGAGTACCGAGTTGCGAAGACCTCAAATTCACCACTTCCAACAATAAAAAAGCAATCTCCCTCTCCTCCCGCAATGGGGCACCAATTAGACTTCGTACTATCCGACTCCGTGGTACATACTAAGTTTAAACTTCATCCAAACTAAACACAACGATCCAATGTGTTATTTCGCTTTAATGAAAAAGAATTTGATAATAACATTGTTGGACTACAACATCTCCATTTGGAACTCAACTCTTTGCATGCAATCCAACAAAACGTGGCACCGAGCATCGATTAGTTTTTTAAATAGGAAGTGGTCAGAGCCCGCTCAATATGTGACCGCATTAATCAAGTAACATGAAAAGCAAAGAAAAAGGTTCAAAGTTAAGGGAAGGTGTTGAAATTTCACATCTTAAGCAAGACACGCATATCGAGAAGATAAAGCACATAAACAAGATCATTTACTTCTTCTTCCCATGTTTTCTATGCAACGGTGATGGAGGAACCCACACTTGTCCATTCTCTAGGGAACTTTCAATTGCCCCGAGACGGGTTCGTGATAACTCATGTCTTTCGCGCGGTTCCTTGAATTCCAACTTATAGTGGAAGGTGATTCAAAACCCTGTCATCTCTACAACTCCGAGGCAGAGGTCGAACCGCAACATCCGGTGTCATTTGGTTGAACCATAATACTCTGGAAGATATTGAAACGGTTCAAAAGGAATGAAATAAAACACCAACGGTTAACACCAATTCAATTAGGCGTGCTAACTCAGCAACTATTAAGAGCAACACATTCTCAATTTGTCACCATTTAAGTAACTAGTGTCGGCTAAACTTGTTAGTAACAAGTCTGTGATTCTGTCTAACTAGCAATTTTCCATCCTTAATCTTCACAACTGTTCTAAGATTTCTAGATTTAACTTTATACTCATATGCAGGTACGCTAAGAACATAACTATTGCATAACCATTGTTTCCAACTTGCTATAAGAATTACACTGACCACATAATATACAATGACAAGCATGGATATACCTGCATCATTAAGTTAATGTGGAAACGAAAGAAATCATAGTGTGGGAAGCTTTGAGATATATAGATCCTATAGGTCTCATTAGTGGGTCATATTACACAATAGCTAATGTGTACCTGGGGAAAGATTGTTCTTCTAAAGCTAGTAATAGCATATACAGCAAAGGCTACTGGTGTTCTTCCTAGAGATACAGGGGAGTTCTTTGCTGCTACAGTGCTACTGGAGTTTCCGAAAACCTTTTTCGGGGAGCACGCAATAAACATTAACGACAAGAGATTAGCCCAAATTTCATGAACAAGACAATGATAAAACCATGAAAACCATGAAACTGAAAACCCTAGAAGACGGAGGGATTTAAATCGAAAGTGAGATCGCACTTTATCAAACCCTAACTATCAATATTAAGTTATTCTTCGACCACATGTTCTAATTTAGTTTAAACCCATCTCAAATCTTTCATCCATACAGAAACCCTAGTTTTTATTGCAACATAGAAATCGAACATAGAAATCGAACAAATTAAAAGAAAAATAATTACAACATAGAGTTGGGAGCGAATCATACACGATTGAGTGATTGATTGTTGAGAGGGAAAATTATTGGGAGCGAGACCGAGAAGTATGGGAAGAGAACCGAGAAGAGAAGAAAAAAATTTGAAGGGAAATGAGTTCTGTCTAATCTTCTCGACTCCTCCTCGACTAGGTCTAGTAGGTTTGGGTATGGGAAATTACATGTACGCCCCTACACTATCGGATATCGGATATTAACCTAACGGATAGAGCCCAATCCGATTCCGATAGGTTAAGGGAAATATCCGGCAAATTATCGGATTTTGGATATCCGTTATCCGATATAATAGGATAAAATCCTATAGGATTTCGAATAATCGAAAACGGATCCCGGATATCGGTTATCCATTGCCAGCCCTACATGTGGTGTCAACTCACTCAGTTGACCTCAACCGTTTCAGTTGATAGAATGGATATGCTTTACAGAGTATCCACGGGCTACTAGCAAATCAAGTATAGCGATTCACCAATACTAACACCAAATCAGCCTGTGATTCACTCAAGGTCACAGATTACACACAAGTTGCAGCAGATGCGTGGGTCTAGCAACAACTTGGCTATCCAAGTTGTAGCTCACACTCTACGACTTCAAAATGGAGCTAGGCACGAGGACTTGTCGAGGCCAAGGATTCACAGATGCACAGATCAATGCAATAGGTTACTCGTGACATGAAATTTCAAAGCATTCTTACATCACACTTGACATGGTACATAGTATCAACAGGCTTGGTTGACCTCGGTTTTACAGTTATGCACAATGGTACAAGGCAGACATACAGTGGGTTTTTGTGATCACAAAGACTACATTGCAGTCAAGCTCTCATGGTACTTTGCCAAAGGCAGAGCAACAATTCAACAAATATGGCTATAATATCACGGGGGAATGAGCAAACTACTCGGATGCAAGGGGTGACAGAGTCAACGGGTCGATTGATGCTCTAGTTTTCCTGATTCATGCACATTGGTACATGGAAGATAGGTCACCGGCGGTTCGGTCTAGAGAGAGACTAAGTTGCAACTCAAATCATAGAGCTTCTTGCACAGATTGCTCAAAGCAAGTGAAAATGACCTAGCACTCAACACCTGGTAATCACACGGTTGTGTCATGACTTTGGTTGACAGAGTAGAACATGCTCAAGGTATAGGGTTGATGGTGTCAATGCACACAGTTGATGTCAACAGGGCTTACAGCAAACTAGGTTATCCAAGTTGTAGCTCAAACTCACAGCTTCAGGGGCTGGAGTTGAGCACAGGGCAGATGGAAGCTAAGATTTCACAGTGAAAAGATGGCTAGTTCAGCCAATTGTCAATGCCTGTAACACACTAAAGCATGCTTTTCGGATATTGAGCAATACTCGGCAAGGTAACAAGTTTGTCGAGGTAATAATGTCTCACGAGATGCACATACAAAGATGCTCAAAGACAATTTCAATAATTCACAGATCATGGGAACAAGGTTCGGAATGCTCGTGTCAGCGTGAGTAGCTAGTTTGTCGTGCAAGTATGGCTCATGATTTAACGTGTCATTAACAAGGTTGGCTAACCTCAAATTTCACTGACTCATGCACATATATGACAAGGCAAACTATCTACACAAAGATACCATATGCTTATTGGGTCAGCTGAGATTCATGCAGATATCAAAGTTCAGTGAGCATACATGGTGTTCATTTCATCAGAAAAAAAAAATTCAACTATTCAATGCTACTCAATGAGATTCACAGTTTCAAGATAACCATTCAGGGCAGAAATGGGGTTGGAAAAAAGTACAATACCGCCAGTATAAAAACTGGTTTTAAGCAATTCCACAAATTGGTTTTGTTGTTCCCTTTTCTTCTTTTCCTTGGTTTTGCTCAGTTGCACCACAAGTACCTGTTGGCTCAACAAAGAGTTTTAGTTCTCTGAAGTGCACAGATGAAACAAGGAGTTTAAAACAAAATATCACCAATGTTGAAATGACACGATTCAGAGCTACACCTAAGCTACCAATGAGTTATGCTCAGGCTGAATACAAAGTTTCTGAGTGAAAATGGGAACTAAAGATCACCTAATCCTACTCATACAACAGCTGACACAGTGGAGGAAGTCAGCAATCTCAGGATGAAAGTTTTAATGGGACTGAGGTGATAATTGTATTCCCCTCTAGTGCTGAGTGAGCAAGAGGCATGAACAGGATGCAAACTAGCAAAGCTTACTTATCTAAGCTACAACATGTGCAACCGAGAGGAAAACAAGTTACCAATCGCAAAAGACAATGAGTTAAAACAAGCACAAAAGAAAACTAGCAATGACAGATGCAGAGATGTACATGTTGTGAATGTAAGCTACAGATGATAATGATACAGGTGAGTTAAGTTATAGATGTATTAAACAAGAACAGAAGAAGAGCTAACAGATGTGATAATGTGATAATGAAGATGCAATAACAGGTGCAGAAATAGCAAAATCACAGCTAAGTTACACTAAGATTGATTAAAAACAGAGTTTCAAATATATACAATATTACACTAAAAACCAGTAAAGTAAGCACTAATGTGAAACACAACACACTACCAAATCCCCGGCAACGTCGCCAAAAACTTGGTAGGCTGTTAAGAGTTTCTTGCCTACGTGTTAAACTGCAAGTGCACAGTGCCTATTGGAGGCAGGGCAAGTACAGGTCGATACACAGAGAAATGGAGTTGCTGTAGAGTTGATCTTAAGCTTCACTAACTGATTTTTCACAGGAGAGTAACACAAATATTGGTTTGGTTGTCGATACGACAATTTGGAATGTGATGTGCTTCTAAGATAGCAATTATAGATTGTAAACGGGTTGTTGAATTACTAGGATGGTTGATTCCACCACCTGACCCTAAGCTAAGGCAATATCTAGTCGATTTATGCTCTTGATTCCTTTCAGGGAAGGATAAAATGGAATGTGTATTATCTATTCTTGCTAACTCACCCCTAGTATTAGATGTCTTCTTACAGTACATCTAATCACAGGTTAATTAATCTCAACTAGGTAATTCACTCTTCCTAAGACATTAAAGCACACCAAGAACACAAATTTTAACAAGAATTAACTCATCATGGGATTAAGGGTTTCCTCTACACCCTAGTAAGGTGAATTAGAATATCATGCAAGCAAAATTAAAATTCAATTACAAAATAAAAACCCTAAAATTGACTGTTTTTTTTTTTCACTTGAAGAACATCAATTTATACCTCACAATCACTCGAACAAGCAATTAATGAAAAACCCAAACCTCTTTCCTCTGCTAATTCGTCTCTGACTCCATTGATTTGATGTTGGAGAAAACCCTAGCTCCAACTATCTCTAACCTAGCTTCTAGGGTATGGAGAAGCTATGATAGAGATAACTTGAGATAGAGTGGCGGAGTAGGCGGCTAATGGTCATTCTTTGTTGGTGTCGGGGGATGGAGATGGTGGTGGCGAAGTCGACACTTGGTATGGTCGGGGAAGAGAAGGTAGGGTGGTTCTGCGGAAATGTCTGGGGGGAGAAGAAAGAGAAGATGAAGGTGAGGGAGTGTTTGGTCGATGGGATGAAGGGTTTGGTAGCTTGGGTGTGAGGCGGAAGGTGGCCGAACTTCGATGCGCGCGGTCGCAACGAGCGTTGGATGCGGTTGATCCAATCTTAACGGCTCAAGATGGGATGGGTTTGGATCGGGTTGTGGGCGGGTCTTGGATTGCTCAAGCCCATGTCTTTGCAAATGGGTTGCTACTTGTTGGGTTGTAACCGATGCGCTTGCGAGCTTTGGCTTTCTGCTCCATAGACACTCGTCTCAATTTTCTCGCTCTTTTGGCTCCTCAATTTCTCCGAGCTTTATTTACTACCTAAAAACACAAAATTAATTAGTACAAATATTTATTCTTGAAAACAGGGAAAATACAGAATTTGGGATAATATCTGATTTCTGAGCACAAAAGATGAGGTAAATGCCAATAAAAAGGTGTAGAAATATGCAATATTTGGCACTCATCATACTCCACAAGTAAAAACTTCAAATTAGTGATACTTCTCATATTCCCATTACAAAATAACAAGATGTCATCAGCAAACAATAAATGGGAAGGATGAATGCCATTCCTAATCACCATTGGTTGAATTTTTGCTCAGTAACCAATTTTTGAATGTTTCTACTAATGACATCTTCAACAATTATAAACAAAATGGGAGAGAGAGGGTCACCTTGCTTAAGGCCTCTACCAATGCCAAAGAATCCAATTGGGCCACCATTTAGCACAATAGAAATTTTTGAAGATTTAAGAAGCACCAAAATCCAGTTACAAAACTTGGCAGAAAATCCTAGCTTCTTCATAGTTCTATAAAGAAATTCCCAACTGATAGTATCATATGCTTGTGATATATCCAGTTTAAGACTCAAATTACCCCCTCTTCTAGTAGTATACATTTCATTCACTAATTCAGAGTCAAGGAAAACTTGTTCATGAATATTCCTATCTTTAATGAAGGCACATTGCTGTTGAGATATAATTTTATGCATAAAATTGCTAAGTCTCAATGTAATGATCTTGGTAATAATCTTAAAGCAAAAGTTACTCAAACCAATAGGCCTAAAGCTTTTTGCATTTTTTGCACCTTTAATTTTTGGAATCAACACAAGGAAGTTAAAATTCATACCACTAGGAATCATGTTGTTCTGCCAACAAAATTGGATAGCCTTTACCAAATCATAATTAATGATGTCCCAAGTTTGCTCTGTAGAAAGAAACCAGTGAATCCATCTGGGCCTGGAGCACTATCTTGATCAAGATCAAAGACTGCCTTTTTGATTTCATCTTGATTAGGAGTACCTTCTAAGAAAGAGTTATCATCTTCAGTAATAATATGAGGAACATCATCAAAAATGGAGTCATTAATATGGACATTTTGATATTCAAATTTCCTACTGAAATAATCAATTAGAACATTGGAAATCCCCTGTTGATCAGTGATGATATTACCAGAGTTATCTTCAATTTCAGAAATGCAATTATGTTGTTGTCTCAATTTAATGCTTGTATGAAAAAAACTAGAATTAATGTCACCATTTTTAATCCAGTTTAATCTAGCTTTGTCCCTTAGAAAAGTATGATAGTTATTAGCAGCAACATCATATTCACCTCTAGCAGTTACTAGTTTGTTTAGCAAATTAATATCAGAGGGATCATTATCTGATTCTAAAGTGGTTGCCATTACTTTTTTGTCTTCAGCAGTTTTAAGATTAACTTTCACATCACCAAACACCTCCCAGTTCCAAATCTTCAAAATCTTTTTGAGTCTTTTAAGTTTATTCATGAAGACAAAAATAGGATTACCAACTAGTTCTTCATTCCAGGAATTTAACAGAACTTGCATAAAAGAAGGATGGAAAAACCACATCTTCTGGAATCTAAAAGGAATATTAGTAGCTCTAGGAATGACAGTATCAGAACCAATGAGATAAGAATGATCAGAAATCCCCCTAGCACCCACATGATAATGCCAACCATTAAAATAGTCTAACCATTTCAAGTTAAAGAAAGCTTTATCCAAGTTACACAGAATCCTTTTTGAACCAGCTCTACCATTGCACCAAGAGAATTCAAGACCACTTTTAGGAGCTTGTAGAAGACCTGTAAAATCAATACAATCCGAAATTCACTCATAGCGAAAAAAAAAATAGGATTTCTACCACCTTTCTTCTCATCCACAGATAAAACAGAGTTGAAATCACCCAATAAAAGCCAAGGTTTATTTAAAGAGCTAATATCACATAAATTTTGCCACAATCCCCTTCTATTAACAGTGTAAGAATTAGCATGGACACCAGTAACTAAAACTCCACCAATTTCAACAGTAATATATTGGGTTGAAGAAGCAATGACAGTATGAGAACTAATAAAGCAGTTCCAAAATAGCCAGATGTTACCTTTACTATTATCATCAGAAGCATTATGAATAATCTTGTGATTCATACGAGGAAGTTAAATAATATTCTTCTTAACTTTAATTTTAGGTTCAACCATACAAACTAGAGAGAGATTATTTGAATTAACTAAAGAATGGAGTTTATCTTTGCCCTTTTGTCTTTTAAGGCCTCTGATATTCCAAAAAATTACTTTCATTTAAATGGAGGGGTAGAGAGAGAATCCCCCTTTTTCAACTACATGTTTTAGGACTTCTCTATTGCCTTTCCTAGTGACAATAGTTTTTGTAGGTTTTCGAGGAGGCTTTTTCTTAGAAACTCCAACCACCTTACTAGTTTTTCCAATTTCAGTAACACAAGGAATGGAACTTTCAGTATTAGACACAATAGTAACATGCTGAGAAATAGTACCAAATTCCAATAAGATTGAAGTACTAACCTCCTTAATTTCACCATCTTCACAAGTAGAATCATCATCATTATTATCCTGAAGAATTTCATATTTGTTGGGACTTAAGGGAATACCAGGATTTGAAGTAGGATCATTACTTTCCTTTTGATTTAACCAAAATCTCCAGGATGGGAGGCTCCACAAGCGAGTTTGTACCAAATTAGTTGGAGGAGGAACCCCGAAGTATTGAATTAGTTGGCAATGAAGGTTGTGGTCTCTCGAGACATTTGTAGAGCTGAAGATGAAGTAGTGGGAGTTATATTGGGCAAAGTATTAGGAGTTACATTTCCATTTTGTTTTTTTGGAGTATGATTGACATTATCTCCAGCATTAGATTGCTTGTTAAATCTGCATTCAGTTGAAAGATGTCCAACAATCTTGCACTTTCAGCAAAACTTAGGTAAGTTAGTAAGAATTACCCCTGAGAGAAAGCTCCATATCTAGTGATGATCCATAGCTTGTTAGGGATTTGTTTAGCTAAATCAACCTCAATAAGAACTTTAGCATAGAAATCACTCTGATAATTCAAGGTAGCTGTATCAACTTTTACTGGATTCCCAATGGCTTTGCTAATTGTGAATAGAGTTTTTTTCATCCCAATACTCCAAACTTAAACCAGGAAATTGGACCCAAACCATAGCCTTAGAAGTAGCTGATTTTCCGATCTAAAGTTAGGGATCCAGAACCCGAGCTTAAGAACTTGATCAAGAACTTCCCATTTGCCAGAATTAATATATGCTTTGTCTTCATCATTATCTAATTTGATCATAAAAAATCCTTTACCCAATGGAATCATTTGACATTGACCCTTTAAGCTCCATTGTTTTTTCAAAATAGAAGTTGCTTTTGAAAACTTAATACGAAGAAGATCAAGTCTTCTAATTAATGAAAAACGCCATGAATCATATCTAGTATTATCCTGATCATCAATCAGATTAACTGATGGATGACTACCAGAATTTTTTGAAAGATCTACTATCGATGGATCCATTACAGAACCGTCAACTTTTTCCTCAAAACTCATATTAAACACCAAAGAACAAGATTATTACACAAGAAATCCCTAATAATAACCGGATGTGGAAATTGAAGCACCAATCATTGAGATTAGGAAGAAGAAAACACCTGAATTATTGCTGTGTTGACCTTGAAAATGGAAGAGCGGTGAAAAAATGGAGACTGAGTCAATCGCCGATTCGCGGAGCTCGACTCAGGCCGATCTATACGTTTATTATCAATCCCGTGACTGGCCAAGTTAATAGTAGGGTACCCAGAATCTAGTTTTACTGTTTATATTTTGAAACTCTTGTATTCATATGAAACTTGCGAGTTTCATTTCAAATTTATTGAAACCCTAATTTACAAACTTCCCTAAAAGAATTTCTAAATAATCAATTGATATTAGAACAACAGGAAAATGAAAGACCATAATCAAAAGACATTGATTTCAGCACAACAAACAAATCTCCTGTCTTAGAGATTTGTTATCTACTCATTATTATGGCAACTCCTATGGAGCAAAAATTCATCCATATTTTTGTGATGGTCCACATTTTATGGACAAAAATGTTACTATATATGGGAAATATATATATCCATATTTATCTGAAGTCCTGATGGTACTCCACATATTTAGGGAGTTTGCTATGGAATAGTCCATCCGGTCATAGGCTGACCGTATGTATATATTCTTCTTCTTTTTTCTCATTCGTACAGTGGTTAACCCGATAACAATTTTTTTTAGTATTTTAGTAAAATGAAAACAAGAAAAAGGAATATGGGTCCAATTAGTTGATATTTTAGTATTTTAATATAATGAAAACAAGAAATAAGAATATATTGGTCCCAATTAGTGAATATTTATCTAAATCTCCATAGTGGAAAAAATCTCCATAAAATTTTGATCATCCCTATTTTTATGGATTCTCCTTGAGATGCGGATGTTTTAACATCCATACCATAGGAATTGCCCTTAAAATGAATAATGTGTGTATTGTTTTTTTTCCTCGGCAAACTATGTAGAGTGTAACTGAAAAATCCTATATCGGATTATTTTTCTGTACCCCTATATCAGATTATTAAGATGACTATTCAAGTTCTCTTCTATTGTTTCTCCTTCGTCCAAACCCCTTGATTCATCTATTCATCCTTGGTTACATTTTTACAAAACGTACTTTATTAACAACGTTAGCTCCCTTATGGAACACTTCTAACTGTTTCACTCTTGGCAACTTCTGATTGGAGAGTATAGGGTGGTACAGGAGATCCGCAGTCGTATCTTCTTATTGAAAAAATTAATTACAAATTTACTGAGCAGAAAGTAAATTGAAAGAACTGAAAATCTTATTATAGAAAGAGGTCGAAACTTATCTGAATTATCTTGCATGAGTAGTTTCTGTAGGAGACCCGGAGATTGGAGTATTGTCTGAATCCTAGTTAGTAATTCGTCGAATTATCGTGAACGTATCCGAACTGATCGTACTGGAATCATACGGCCGAATAACTTATACTCCGTCCCTAGTTTGCGGATTATATGGAGATCCCGAATTATTCGTGTCGCATCAGAATTCGACGTATTATAAGCCCAAACAACAAACTCATACGGGCCAGCTAATTCAACCCCAACTGCTTATTTCCGCCCCTTATAATGTGGTTTTCCAAAAAAAAATATGAATCCGGATTTTCAATGCCTAGGAATTAGATGGGTAATCATATTCATGGAATTCAATTCCAATAAATGAATTCCTTATAACTTACTAGTAAGGCCACATGTGCGATGCACATGCTTGAATTGGATTCTTTTAACAACACCAAATTTGATAATAAGGGGAAAAAAATCTTTAAATAAAAATTTAATATCCTTGTTTGTATTCATTACGTAGATAATTTAAAGAGATTTCCAAATATATTAATTTTGCAAAAATCCGATGTGTATTTGTAAAGATATCTAAGTTTTAATTTTTTTTTATCTATTTTTAAAACAATGACATTCCTGTAAATATACAAATATTAACTAAAAGCTTAGTTAATGGGGGTATTATTGTCATGTGAAAAGGCTTCACCAAAATAAGAGCAATTCCTATGGGAATGAACAAACTCAAAATTTTGTTCATCCACGTGGATGGTCAAATGGGTTTCTCCACTATGGTAAAGCAGGGCAAAATGAACAGATTTGGTTTTCTAGGGCCCCACTAGTATTTCTTTTTAATACTCCCTCCGTTTTTAGAAAAGTGATACTTTCACTTTTTCAATTTGGCCTATTTTTAGGCTAAAATGAAAAAGTGAAAGTATCACTTTTCCAAAAACAGATGGAGTATAAAAAAAATTGTAGGATAAAGATGAAAAATAAAATATAATATTTATGTGAGATAAAATAGGATGAAGTGAGATAAAATAGGATAAAGTGGGATAAAATAAGATTAAAAGTAGTAAATTATTCACGGATTGTACCTGGCGTCATTGGTAATGACGCTGGCATTTTTGGCATTAACGCGCGTTCGTACCAAGATCGCCCGTCGTTACCACAGACGCGCGTTGGATGTCCCGACTCAATGTTCAAACCAACAGATTTGATGGTTTGAACATCCATTTTTCATGTTTGTTCATGCCATAGTGGGATCAAAATGAACAAACTCTGAGTTTGTTCATCCCATAGGAATTGCTCTAAGGCTTCACCAAACAATTACCTCTTTTCTTTATATTAGTATATATATATATATATACAGTATAACTTCTTTAAAGTAATACTCGATAATATAATATTCTCTTTAAAATAATAAAATTTCATGGTCCCGACTCGGGCCTTTAGTGCTAAAATAATAAATTCGATAAAATCATAAAATAATACTTTTCAAAAGTTCCCTTTAAGCATTAATAGGTCCCAAATAATATATAAAATAATAATGCTACTAAGGAATAAAAAACCAATTTCATACGTGCTAAATTTTCTCCAGATCTGATTCAATATTGGTTTTTTCTTCTTTAAAATTCAAATCAAGTTGTATTTCATCCCTAATAGTTCGGAGTCCACTCATAAAATACGGAGTCACTTTGTTGTATTGCAAATATAAGTATGGAAGTGTGATTGATACTTGGAGTGGTTGTATTCTTATTGAATTAGTCAATAATATAATATCTCTACAAAATTAGTGTATATTGTATCTGCAATCTACAATTATTATCCAACCTCCAAACTAGGAATTATTCTTTATAATAATAATGTATTATTTAACTATAAAATAATAATTTATTATATTATCGATAATATAATATCTCTTTAAAATAATAAAGTTTTTTGATCCCAAGCCTATTATTTTATAGAAGTTATATTGTATAAGATAAGGGGTGGATCTCATGATGTCCAGCTCCCTTCCACTACCTCTGAACCACTAGGCCAACCGCTCGTAGTTGATATAATTGGACGATATTAATATATATATATAACATTTCTAGCACAAACTATACTACCCATCCTAAAATTTTAAAATTTTATTATTTAATAATGGCGAATTTGACATACCAAACTTACATTTCGAAAACAAATTATACACGTACGCATCTATTCCGAACTACTCCCGAACAATTAATCGATGATCGATTTTTTGACCGAATCCATATAATTCCTATAGGTGCCGTCCTGAACTACTTCTGTACCCCGAATTGCTAATTAGGGTCTGAATTGCACCACAAAAGCTTTATACTGGGTAGGACCGTACCTTAACTTGAAAGTTGTAACACCATTATCTAATTATCATCCGACGTTAACGTATACCTACTCCTGCATACAACCTTCTTCATAAACATCTTACAAATAATTTCGTGGCTATGGACTCCCCCAAATTAAATTCACAAATGGGTCTCACTTGAAAAAATTGGCCATCTCATAGCCACCCAAGTAAGCTGCACCATCTAAGTGTCACAAACAAGTTGTTCATTCTCTGGGACCTGTATTTTTATTTATTTATTTTGAAAATGCTGGGGCCTTTACATTGATTCAGCAATAATTTGGCAAAAAATCTAGTCAATCAAAAATGTGATCTAGGGTCTAGATAAAGTATAATTTCATAAACATTCACCCACCAAATCAATCAAACAGTTTGATCAGATTTCTAAACATATATTGTTTTGGAGCTGCCTCTTTAAACCAACAAGTTCAATAAATGGCATACAGAAATAGCCAAAGTTCTTCTATCTTTCAAGTGTTCACTTTAAATCCTCTGCCATATCCAGTACTCTTAATTCTATCAGTTATTTCAATCTTTCTAGGTATTTCCTGGTACTATAATTATGAAGATGTACTTGAAGAAGCAGAAGAACAAATTAGTTGGGTAGTTAAAGCTTCACCTATAGTTCTACTAATCATCGTTCAGTGGCTCTCAACTATCGAGAATCCGGAACGTTTTTTTGCACGTTCACCATACGATCGTCAGCGTAGGACTCATAATATTCCGTCTGAGGGTGCACAGCCGTGGATTGTGGCCGGGATAATTGTTGTATTGCTTGTCATGGTTTCTTACCAATCTACTTTCCAGGATGGCTGGTTGATCAGTTAAAGAGAAGCTGTTCATAAACTCTACTCTAGGTTCAAAATTCTTGCTAAGGTTGTATCTGTGTTTTTCAAATGAATTATTACTTGTGAATTGGTATGTGTAATTCTTGGATCCATATGTATGTTTATATATAATTTCAGTGATGTGTCCTTTAATCGACTACACGAATATATTCATTAAGGATCAAGAAATTCAAATGAGGATTAACACGATATATATAGTTATCTTCATTAATTTACAAGTTGTTTTTTTTTTTTTTCTTTTTTCGAAGAATTTACAAGTTGGTTATTTACATATATGCATATACAGAAGTGATTAAGAATATGACTACCACGGAAGTCCAAACAACAGAAGTCCAAACCAGTGAGACTGAATGGACAGATGACTGCAGGTACAAAATAATAACCAAAAGCAGCACAATCCACAAAGCCACACCCCATGACGAACTCCCCGCTTCATAAATTAAGTCATGTTGATCTTGTTCTCTCGGAAGCAGATCGTCAAAGATTGAAGAAGAGCACATAGTAGACCTTACAAGGATTATCAACAAGACCACTACAAAGAGCAAAATCTCGAAACTCGATTTCACCTGCTCAGTTTGATGTTTCTGTTCGTTACGGATTGAATTCGAGAGGGACATGAAGAAGATGATGATGCCAAATATAGCAATTAAAGGAAACGGAGGAAGTGAGACTGATGACAGTGTTCGTGCTGTCCATCCTTCTTTCCATTCTGTACCTCTTGCCCTTAAATTGTCTCTTAAAATCCAAGCCATGTGTGCATATATTTTTTGAAAGGAGATATATTCAGATTAGCTAAACTTATGGTGTGCAGGTATGTAACGGAAGTACATATGATGAGGATAATTCAGTTAGGGGTTTTGTGTTTATATAGGAAAATGAAGAGTCGGTTTAATGTTGCTTACGTTGGAGAGAATGCACGGTTAAGTTTGGCATAAATGGCCGAGCTTGATCTGATCAAGATATGAAGATTCCTGATTCTTCTTTGAACTTTATCTCTTTTGCACCGACTTCTCTTTTGGACTCATTTTTATGCCCACTCAAACTTCAGCACGTTGTCATTGTATTTGCCTATTGTTATGTACAAGCAACATTTGGAATTTAGAGGTGATGATTATATCTGATTCTAACGACTCTAAACAAGTGAGACTCCAGATTAAAGGCACAAGTATGTGGGACTGGCAATACCACTGCCGGGCACTTCCACATTTTATTTTTTATTTGGACACAAAGGAACCTTTTTAGAAATTCAAAGCAACATTCAGTTTAAAACGGAGAATTAGAAAAAACTACAAAGTAACAAGTACAATATCGATAAATCCGACAAGAGAAAGAGAATGAGGAGAATTAGGAACTACAAAGTAACAAGTACAATATCGACAAATCCGACAAGAGAAGGAGAATGATTAACGGAATATGACGATTATAAGCATGAATAAGAACCGATCAAATCCGTAGAGTAATGGTTTTTCTCGAAATTAAATTCCAACCATTTTGTTTGATTTTCTTCTTTATCCTAAAAGTGGAGTGATTTGCTCAAATCTCTTAAAACTTGTGATAAAGATTACGTCGTCATAATATCTTTGATGAAGATTTCGCCGCCGGATAATTCAAAGATGAAGATTTCGTCGTTGGAGATGCAAATTTCGTCAACGGAAAGCACCACCAGTGATCTTAAAACTCATAGGAACCAAGAACGGCCATTAAAATCGAGATATCTCTCTAGTAGAGGAAATAAAACCACCTTAAGGATGGACTTACCAAATCGTAAGAGATAATCATAAATAAAACTAACTAAAACAAAAAAACTATTAAAATTAAAGAGAATAAATGAAAAACCCGCTCAAATCTGGTCCAAACGGACCAGATTTGAGCAGATATGAGTTGTCGTTGAATTAGTTTTTCTTTCTGTTGAGTGAAGCGAAAGAGAGGAGAGAAAAAGTGAACTAAGTTAAAATATGACACCTCTACAATCCTGTAACGGCCACCGTCAAAATTAATTTTCTTAACAATGCGCGAGACTTCCAATTTTTCCCTACTTTGCTTGATATTATCCTATATATGTTTTAATTCTTGAAGCCCGTGGAACATCGTCCAGTTGAAATATTTTCATGGAAGGTTGATACTTAGAGGATCTGACACTAGCCACACCCTAAAAAATTGTTAACAAGTTCCCATTCGACTCTGAGAAAAGAATGATACATATTTTTGCCAAATAATTCGTGCAGATTCTGATCTCACATAGTGAAACTTCACCTTCATGATTTCTTGTCAAAAACCAAATTCCTGTAAGACCATTATGTACATTAATGATAAAAGTTTTCGGAGCGAGAATGGTCTGGATTGGACCGGTTTTAGCATCATCCACAATATGTAAAGGATTTTAAGTTTGACATCCGCATCTAATTCAATATTATAACAGATTTATATTTATTGGATGTGCAGATGAATCAATATCTTAAATAGCGAAACAAAACTAATAAAAATTACTTGAATATCCGTAGATCTTGCACAACAACAACATTAACAAGTGCCATGGACAATTCCCAAATAGCAAGTCCTTACCGCGAGCCTTATACATTCAAAGAAAGAAAGTGCCGAAGAGATCAAATGAATATATAATAATTATATGTAAATATTATGACAACCCCTTTTACGAAAATTGCAAAATAGTCTTCTTTTTTATAGGTAAGAAACATAGTGCTGATAAGTTTTTAACTCAGGTCACTGATGTCATCACTCATTAACTTTACTATTGTATTATAGTGACATCGGTATATACCAATGTGAGTGTCCAACGGATATTTGAGACATCAACCACACCCAATCAAAAGTTCGTCGGAATCCATAAATTGTACCCAAGTCCAATCCGTTAATGTATAGGTTGGACGTCAAACCTCAAGAAAACGGGTAGGACGGATCGAAATCACATATTCAATTTCAAATGCTCACCCCCAAAGTTGTTGCCCTCTAACCTCAAGTGAGGGAACAAGGTATTGAGATGCACACACATTATCTATGTGCAAATGAGTCCACATGGCACTAATTTTGAATGCTTATAACTTGTTTTTGATGAATAAGGGTAATTGCATATCAACACCCAACTTTGATGAGTTTCATGGAGGTTCAAGATTGCATATATAAATATGTTTTACCTAATTACACGTGTGAGAGACGCTTGCCAAATTGAATTCAAATATAGAGATTCAATGTTGATTTTTTATTTATTTTATAAATAATCAGTGTAAGTTTTTATTAATAACAAACGAGGGATACGATGAGTCTAAGTACGAATTCAAGCACCCACGAAGAAATATACATATATATATATATATACTATAATTGAGTAATACAAAGGATTCCTGTAAGAGAAAAAAAAAAGAATGCTGGAGAAGAAAAAACCGAAGTATATATGCAAGACAAAATCGATCGAATAAGAAAAGTGATGATTTTTGTGGAGTATAATCCAACTATATTGATTGTTTGTCTTCATGAAGAAGAGATGCTTCATATGAGTGATTTACCCAACTTATTAATGAAGATTCTGATGAGAAATCATCACATGCGAACATAAACCCCATTAAAGGCATCAATATTGATTCGATCTATTGGTTCAATATACTAAAATGAGTGGCTAAAATTTAAAGTTATTACCGATGAAGATAATGAAGATCTCATGGAAATCCCTGATGAAGATGTAATATATGAAGTCTTGATGTCAATAGAAGCTTGGAATTCTCCAAATCCTAGTGGATTCCCTCATGGATTCTATCAACCCTAATGGCTTCTAGTTAAGTATGATGTTTGTAGAATGGTTAAGAATTTATTTTACTACGACTTTCTTCTAAAATAATTAAAAAAATATTACAGTACTCTCTTTAATTCACATGACTTAAACTCCTTAAAAGGCAAAGGATTTCAGATCCATTACCCTCGATAACACTTATTACAAGCTCGTTTTCGAGATTTTTGTTAGGGGAATGAACAAGCATATTGAAAAGATCATATAGTTGATGCAAGCATATGTCACTTGGCAAACTTTTCTTTGAAAATGTTAACATGGTTCACGAAATAGTTCATGGTATGAAAATAAAATATGGTAAAGGTGGTAATTTGGATTTGGAAATGGATATGTTAAAAGCCTATCAATGGTTTTTTTTATCATATATGTTTAAGAAGTTTGGTTTTTGTGAAAAATGTTACCGCCAGACCCATCAATGTATAAGTACAGCTCATATATATGATGTTGAATGGCACTCAATATAAGGATTTCAATCCAACAAGACGGATAAGACATGGAGGTCCCTAATCTCCCCATTTCCATTATATCCATGGAATGTTTTTCTAGAATGTTAGTTCATTTTAAAGACGGTAAACATCGTACGTTCTTTTAAGATGATTGCTTCCTCTTCTGCAAACGATAATTTGATTCAAACAATAAAAGTTATTCAAGTTATTGTTGCTTTCAGTGCTTGTTTATTACGTTTCAGTTAGTCTTCGGGTTTTTTTTTTTTACCAAGAATCTTAATCCTAGCTAGTATTTGTCAAGATTTTGTTGGTATTCTGTAAGTTAATCAAGTGGATATCAAAGATAAATAACTAGGACTGCCAATCTTCATTAATAGAAACAAGGCAGTGTTATTTTCAGTCTTAATTAGAAAAAAGGAAAATAAGTTGTCAAAGTGGAAAAGTTTTAATCTCACATGCTGGGAGAACAGTTAAGGTATAAGATGATGGTATATCGAGAGATCAAAATTGCGAGTAACGATGGAAGTAGTCAAGTACGTTAGTGATGATAAGATGGATTGAAGAGAAAACTACATTTTCCTCCACATTCTCTGCCATGTTAGATTTTTGGCCGAATAACATTTCGGATAATATATGACCAAATTTCCCAACAATAATTTTTGGTAAATTGCTTAAAAGACTACGCAAAAACTGCGTAATCACATGAAAAACATTTTTTAGTGTCTCATGATATCCGCATGATGATGTGACTCAATAATGTTATAGTAAAAAGGTTCGTTGAGACTTGTGAAAGCAAAAGATTTTAGACAAATAAAACTTAAAAATAAGGAAAACTTAACACTAAATCGATTCAAGATATGAGAAAATAACCAAGACACTGATTCCACTATTACACATGAATAATTTATGGTGAATAACACAAAGCTCTAATTATCTTTTTAAGTACTTATTTCTTAATCCACAAATAATCAGGCAAATTCCCAAAAATTAATTGTATCCCCTAAGCATAGATTATCTAAACAAAGTATAACCTATCTAATTGAATCACAACTAATGACGAAAATTTTACAAACAATTTAAAACTCTGCAAAAGCAGTGATTGAGTGAATTATAAATTATAAATTAGAGAAAATAAAATGGTTACCACTTATTCATGCGTAAATAGCTTCCTCATTGCCTTGGTTGTGGGAGAATTAGCCGCTCATCATGTTGGAAACACGCTCAAAAATCATTATTATTGCTCAAAGGGTGTTTACAAAGATGAAAAGGGAGAAGAAATTATAAAATCGGGTTTGTAACAGTTTTATTTGTTACAAACCGATCTGTTACAGAGAACGATAAAACAAGAGTGTCGTTGTCACTGTTTCTTTAAGTCTGTCTCCTAAACTACGACCCTCAGTCGCTGTGGCATAAACGACTGCTCCCTGTGCGTTGTATGTTCTTGGTGTTCTTCACAGCAGCAGAAAATGGCGATTTTCTGCAGCTTGATTTTCTCGACTCTGTGACGTTCTAAATTGCTCCCAATCTCTCCGTCTCCATTCTAATCGACTACAACACATTATATACTCCTCCATGCAGCAGAATCATGCGTCATAACTTCATATAATCTTCAATCAATCGGCAGTGAAGAAAAATATTCTCGGGAATATTTTCTTCCCAGATTTATCTCATGACGCGTTGATTTTCTCCCAGCACGCTCCAATCTTGTTCAGTTAGAGTAAACCACGGTGCAAAAACACACCAGCAGTTAATTCTCATGGGAAATCTTCAAACAACTCGTGACAGTCCGAGTAAAACTTCCGCCTCTGTTTTGCTTTACTTCAGGTTTTCTAGCCAATTCTAGTCGAGCCAAAGACCCAAACCAAGCCTGTTAGGCCCAATCAAGTCATCACAGAGAGTTGCAGCGATTGAATCTCTCCCGAAACGCCCAAAAATCCAACTCCAAATCTGCCATAGCCTGTGAGTTTATTCCCGCCAAAACTGGATTTTGAAATGGTAGGGATGGTGTCCCCTTATCCTGTTCTGGGGTGCGAATAGCAGGTGGCTCCTTGGGGTGTCCCTTAGCAATTGGGTTACCCCTTATCCAAAGTGGGAGTCCGAATAGCAAATGTCCTCCGGGGGTGCTCCGCATAATTTTTCGAGACGATTTTTCCAAAAATGTTTATTTCCAAAAAATACCTACAAACACACAAAACACATAATAAGGACAAAAACGAGTACTAACAATACGAAACATTGAGGACAAATTAGACACATAAATGCGTCTATCAAATACTCCCAAACTTATTATTTGCTAGTCCTCGAGCAAATTTATTCTAGAAAATAAAAATCATTTGAACCCCTAGGTGGCCCTAGTGGAGGAGTGTTGTCTCCGGAGGGTTTACCGCAGGTGTACCCACAAAACCTTTACTCCGGACCCTAGCTATCTACGCGAGTAACCTTGGAAGGCACTAAAGAATCTCCTTGGTTGGCATAGAATCATTGACTATAGGAGGAAGTACCCCGATGCGAAATTCCAATTGTTGTACACGAGTTTGCACTCAAGCATACTAAAATTCATATAAAGTGTCAGAGCTCTGCTCGAGATAGGTTCTGGACATCATAAACGGGAGTCAACCAATCACATGGATAGATTAAGAAGATGGATTTAGAGAAAAACGTGGATGATGTTGACTAAGGTGAACCTATCCTAATGGTCGAGATACTGTGCGGACTAATATCAACACACGGCATATACAAGGGGACCAGTGATCGATAATCTAACTCTAGGTCAACTCATTTGGCATATACAAGGGTACCCGGTGATCGACTTTATTGTATTTATTAGGTTGGTCTAGTGGTCTGGTCTCAATTTTTTTTTTTTTTTTTTTTTTGGGTATCTCAGTCCACTCTATTTCACTTTTTTGATGAGTGCCAAATATTGCATATTTATACATCTATTTATTGGCATTTTACTCATCTTTTGTGCTCAAGAATGAGATATTATCCCAAATTCTCGTATTTTCTTTGTTTTCAAGAATAAATATTTGTATTAATTAATTTTGTGTTTTTAGGTAATAAATAAAGCTCGGAGAAATTGAGGAACCAAAAGAGGAAGAATGGGAGACGAGCATCTATGGAGCGAGATAGCCAAAGCCCGCCGCGAATCGGTTGCAACCCAACAAGGAAGACATGGGCTCGAGCTATCCATCTCCGACCCACGACCCAGGATCCGAACCCGCTCATCCCGAGCCGTTAAGATCTTCACTCACCACATCCTACGCTCGCTCCGACTTCCTCATCATATCTTGATGCGCTCGCTCAACACCAAAACACTCCGAGTCTCTCTCACCTGTTCAGATCTCGTCTCGCTGCATCCAACGCTCGCTGAGGCCTTCTCATCATTCCTTTGTTGCACCTGCTCAATACCACAGCACCCATACCCCTACACCTATCGACTACCCCTCATTTCTCCTTCTTCTTCTCTTTCTTCTTCTCTCGAGCAACCCCCTCCGCAAAACCCTCACCTTCTTCTTCTTCTCCCATACCCCTGTGCGAGAGCCATCACCACCTCCATCATCACCTCTCCTGTCAACGCCATCACCACTAGCTCCTTCTCCGCCACTCTCTCTCTCAATTATCTCTCTCATAGCTTCTCATCAACCTAGAAGCTAGGTTAGAGATAATTAGAGTTAGGGTTTTCACCAAACATCAATCAATAGCCGCATGGGTAGAAGAGACGACTGATGCAGAGAGTATGGGTGAGAGATTTTTATTTAATTTCTATTTTTAAAGAATTAGGGTTTTGGGGAATTCTGTGCATGTATAAATAGAAGAGGTAGAAGATATTTTTGGTCATGCCTGGACTAGCCAGAGCACCAATTTAGGTTTAATTTGTAGTTTAATTGTTATTTTGATGTTCTAATTGAGTTAGCTAGGGTTTCAGTGAAACCCTAATTCCATATTATGTTTTAAACTCTGTTGAATTGTTCTTGAATGCTTAAACTATAATTATGTCTTCAATTAGAGTACCCAGTGTTTTTCTCTCACAATGGATTCCTGGTATCCATTGTAGTTAGTTACAACTGCATTGAGAGTACCTCGCCTAAACCTTAGACCCAAATGCTAATTCCCTTGACTAGTTGTACTTAATTAGACAACTAGTGCTCGGGTTAGTACCCTCACTGTTATTTGAAGCATTACATGGAGAAACTCCTTAGCTAAGAGATAAAATTGACATCTTATCCTTAAGCGCCATAGGAACAAGAAGCTCAACTTAGTTAAACACATAATAGGAATTTAGAGGTGGAATTGATAACCTTAGCATCCATTTATTCTCACCGTTAGTATTTCAATTTTATACTTCATTGTTATATCCTTCAATCACCGTATCGTCAACAAAATCCCTTGTTTGTCACAATATCATGAAACTTAGTGAAGCCAAGCCATATCAATACATAGCACCACAAGTCTCTCGTGGTTCGACTCCGTACTTGCCACGCCTCCAACAGGCGCCGTGCACTTGCGGTATAATTCGTAGGCATTAATATAAACATCTTTCCAGGCCTACCACACCCTAGCAATGGTAAAGAGAAAATAAAAGAAGTGATCAGGATTCTTTCGATGTTTCCATCACGAGGATATGGCGAAACTACCATGTTTTCTTTTTCTAACACCTGAGCTCTGTGCTTTTATGAATAGACTCTTTAGATGTTTCCATCTAATCAGATTGGTTCCTCAACTCCTACAACCAAAATGCTTCCATCCACTTAGATTGGTTAGTGCCACCCTTAATAAACATAAATTTCTAGGCTTTGGAGTTTATTTATTGCAACTAAAAACTAACAAGAAGTTTCTTCCCCACCCCCAAACTTAAATCTAACATTGTCCTCAATGTTTCTAATGAAAGAGCAATACCAAAAGTAAAGTAGCATGAGGAATCAAGAAAGAGAGAAGTCGGAAAGATAGTACAGGTGAAGAGAAAAAATAATATACAACATACAATCACCTCGATGGTCAATCAAGGGTAAACAGGGTCCTCCGAGAGGGACCTCCTCAACATCACCCTGTAGGGAAGGGCTCTAAAAAGGGTTTCAATCTCTGACCGTTAACCTTCGAAGAGCTACTACCGTCCGGTGTCTCGATCTCAACAGCTCCATGAGGAAATACAGTGCGAACAATAAAAGGACCCGTACACCGAGAACGTAACTTCCCAGGGAAAAGATGCAAGCGGGTATCATACTGAGAAGAACTTTTTGACCTGGAAAAATGACTTCGTAAAATATTTCTATCATGCACAAGTTTCATTTTGTTCTTATACTCCTTCGCACTATCGTAGCATCTATACGAATCTCGTCCAACTCATTGAGCCGGAGTTTCCTATGGGCTCCGCCTTGTCAAGTGAAAAATTTAGCCGCTAACAGCCCCAATAAGCTCTATGTTCTAACTCAACGTGAGAGAGTAAATGACATGCCTTGCCATAAACAAGCCGATAAGGCGACATTCCAATAGGGTTTTTAAACGTGACCCAACACAAGATGCCAAAAAACATCACCATCGAACCTAGGCATTCATAAGCCCATAAGGCATCAATCGTAAGTAAGATTCATCTCCCTAGACTTCTGCTTCACTCCGCTCTTCCTTTCCGATTAGGATTAATAACTTGACACGTAGTTAATTTCTCTAATAATACGTTTTATCTCAACCTATTAGAAACCTCTACTTGACCACTAGTCTGCTGGTTCAAGGATGATATGGGGTAGCTACCTTATGTGTAATACCATATTTCTTCATTAGAAGCCTAAAAGGTCCATTACAAAGTGCGACCCTCCATCACTAATTATAGCTCCGCGGTACTTCATTAACCTTGGAAAACGTGTAAGTATATTATTTTTTCGTTGAAGAACTCAATCACAACCCTATGGTCATTGGTTTTACAGGTGTAGGATTAAATGAAGAAATGATTGAGAAAGAAAAACGCAACCGTTTCAACCTGAACAATCCACGTGTTTCGGATAGAGACATAGTCTACGGCTCCATATATCAATTGACAAGGATGTATCCAAAGGTTACCAAAGGCATAAAATTAGGAAACGGACCCATAAAGTCAATACCCCACACATCAAAGACCTCAATACCCCACACATCGATTAAAATAGGGTTCAAGGGCATCATGTTCCTACGGAAATGGTTCCTAATTTCTCGGCAACGTTCACAAGTAACACAAAGAATCGTGGGAGTCTTTAAACAACGAAGGCTAGTAGAATCCACACTTTGCAATATCTTAACAAGCTAGATCTTCTTAGCACTAAAGTGACCCCCACAAGCATGAACATGACAAAAGGAAATAATACTGGACTGGTTACTCTCGGGTATACATCTCCTAATAACTGGTCCTGGACAATACTTAAACAAATAAGGATCATCCCAAAAGAAGTGCTTAACCTCGGCTAAAAATCTAGAACGATCTTGTTTACCCCAATGTTGGGGCATTCGACCAAAGAATAAGATAATTCACTATATTTGCATACCAAGGTGATTGGGAAACAGAGAACAATTGTTCATCAGAAAGCTATCCCTTATATGAATGGAATCATCGGGGAACTAACAACTAGCCTAGACAAGTGGTCCGCTACTACATTTTCTCGCACCCTTTTTGTCTCTAATGTTTGGACAAAATTCTTGTAATAAAAGGATCCATCTAATCAATCTAGGTTTGGTATCCTTCTTAGACAAAAGGTATTTCAAAGCAAAGATGATCGTATAGATTACGATCTTAGAACCTAAGAGATAGGGTCTAAAATTGTCTAAGGCAAACACAATGGCCAACAGTTCCTTCTCAGTAGTGGTATAGTTCAATGGGCATCATTCGAGTTTTGCTAGCATAGTAAATCACATGAAGTAATTTGTTTTCTCGCTGACCTAGCACAACACCAATAGCATAATCAAGCATCGCACATGATCTCAAAGGGTAGGTTCCAAGTTAGGTGCATGGACTATGGGGCGGTAGTGAGTAAAGTCTTAAGCTTCTCAAAAGCCTCTAAACAAGCATCATCAAAGACAAACTTAACATCTTTTGCATGCAAATTGCAAAGAGGACTAGAAATCAATCTAAAATCCTTAATGAATCGACGATAAAAACGCATGCCCTAAGAATGACCTAATATCTTTTACGGTTTTTGGGACTGTAAAGTCTTAATAAGGTCAACTTTGGCTTTATCTACCTCTATACCCTTAGAAGATACGATATGCCCTAAAACAATTCCCCGATCGGACCATGAAATGACATTTCTCCCAATTAAGCACTAGATTCTTTTCCTTACACCTAGTCAACACTAATGACAAATGATGCAAGCATTCATCGAAAGACGAACCAAACACCGAAAAATCATCCATAAAGACCTCCAAGAACCGCTCTACCATATCTAAAAATATGCTCATCATGCAACGCTGAAAACTTGCAGGGGCATTACATAGCCCGAAAGGCATGCGTCTATACGCAAAGGTACCAAAGGGACAGGTAAAAGTGGTTTTCTCCTGGTCTTCTGGGGCAATAACGATCCGATTATAGCCAGTAGCCATCTAAAAAGCAATAATGACTATGTCCGGCTAATCTCTCTAGCATCCGGTCGATGAAGGGAAGGGAAAGTGGTCCTTCCTAGTGACCTTGTTCAATTTCCTATAGTCAATATAAACACGCCAACCCGTGGTCACTCGGGTAGGGATTAACTCATTGTTATCATTCGGACTACAAAGAATCCGGATTTCTTGGGAACAACCGAACGGGCCGACCCACTTACCATCTCGAAATGGGGTAGATAATGCCCGCATCTAATGACTTAAGGATCTCGGTTCGAACTACTTCTTTCATATTGGGGTTTAGTCTTCGTTGCATCTCCCTAGAAGGTTTGGTATCTTCCTCTAAATAGATCCGATGCATACAAACAAGAGGGGACTTATACCCTTAATGTCTGCTATGGTCCACCCTAAAGCTTCCTTGTTGTTTTGAAGGACGGTCACTAGCCTACTTTCCCGATCACTATCCAAGTCGGAAGCAACAATCACGGGTAAAGTTGAGATGGGCCTAAAAACACATACTGTGGTATTTGGCAATGGTTTTAGGTCCAACTTAGGAGGCTCTTCTAACGAAGGAACTAGGGTAGACTTAGAAAGCTGGTAGTGGTTCGAACTTAGGTTTCCATCCATTACTAGTGTCTAACAAAGGGGTTTAATCTAACAAGGCATTCACCTCATTAATCACATCATCATCATCAAAATCAATCCCAAAGTGAGCTAGGCATTTCTCTAATGGATCTTCTAACAAAGTGTTTGGTAATGACTCCTCGACCAATGTTCCTATCATGTTCACCTCTTCTATGCTTGAGTCATCTAGTTCAGAGGGTAGCTTACTAATATGGAAGACGTTTAGCTCAATAGTCATATTACCAAAAGACAAATTCATAATACCAGTTCGACAGTTAATGATCGCATTGGATGTAGCTAAAAACGGGCGACCTAAAATTACCTGTAGATCCGGTTCTGCGGGTCGTGGACAGGTTGGGTATCTAGGATAACAAAATCCACCGGATAAATAAACTTGTCGACCTCTATGAGAACATCCTCGATCCCGAGGAATTTTAACGGACCTATCGCCTAATCGAAGAGTCATCTCGGGTAGGTTTCATCTCACCAAGTCCTAGATTAAGGTACACATGGTATGGGAGTAAGTTCACACCGGCTCCTAAGTCAAGAAAAGCTTTCTCAACACGGTATTTACCTATTGTGCAAGAAATAGTAGGGGACCCCGGGTCTTTATACTAGGAGTAGTGGTATTCGAATAATAGAAACTCACGTGACTAGCTAGGAAGGCTTTCTTTTGAACACTAAGCTTACGCTTTCGTGTACACAAGTCCTTAAGAAACTTGGCATAAGCGGGAATCGCTTAATCGCATCCAACAATGGGAGGTTGATAGTAACCCGCTTAAAAACCTCCAATATATCATTAAAGTTGGACTCCCTCTTTGTTGGAACTAGCAGTTGTGGGAACGGGGCTCTGGGAACAAAGCCTGGTTCAATATGACCCTCATTGGTCTCATTAGAGACTCTATCAGTCTCCTCATCATTTTCCGGCTCAGCAGGGTGAACTACAACATGTTCACTTTCAGGCATGGCGACCTTATTGTCAACTTTCTTTCCACTCCTAAGGGTTGTAATAGAATTCACATGATTGTACGATTTCTCTCCTTTAGGGTTAGGATCAGTATGACTAGGAACCTTCCATCTTCTCTCACTAAGGAACTTAGCTATTTGGCCGACTTGAAGTTCTAATTTAGCAAGGACTGGGAATTATTCTTAAAATTCGCTTGGTTTCCTCTTGAAAATTACCCCGGCTCTTTACTAACATTTCCGGCTCGTGTTAACATATCCCGGCTCTTTTTAGTATACTAAGAGATTCCTCTAAGTTTGGTCATTCTACTCTTATAAGGGTTCCTGTACTGGGGTTGACCCGAAGAGTTCTTAGCATAACCAAAACACGGGGAGGCCGAGAATTACTAGGTCGACTTTGATTGGCCCTTAGACCAAGAGAAGTTAGGATGGTTTCTCCAACCAGGGGTTGTAGGTCTCGAGTATGGGTCATACTTCCGACGGTTCTCAAACCTAGCATTGTTATAGACAACATGCATGAGCTTGCTCTTCACTAACCCGACCTTCCCAAAATGAGTTATCGGCTCTATTCCACAACTAGATACTTGAGAGGTTCTATTAGGTTCACCAAGGGACCTATTTTTAGACTGACCCATTTCCAAAGCTTCTAACCTTATGGATAAAGCATCAAACTTAGCATCTGACCCGAAGCTTGTATCTACCATATTGGTGCTACTTCTATTAACCAAGAGTCTTTTAGGGGGTTCAACACAAGACTCCCACTGTTGGGATTTCTCAGCAACAACTCCTAAGAAGGTAAAGGCATCCTCAGCACTTTTATTAGTAAACTCACCATCACACATAGATTCGACCATGGCTTTGGTCGAATAGTCTAAACCATCATAAATAATCCCTACAAGTTTCATCTTATCAAATCCATGGTGAGGACACTGAGATAGGAGATCATTGAATCTCTCTAAAAACCTATAAAGTGACTCTCCCTCTTGTTGCACACTAGCACTAATTTTCGCCTAACACCTGCAGTTTTATGCTTAGGGTAGAATTTCATATAGAAAGCAAAGCAATAAGTTCCTGCCAAGTTTCAATGGATCCAGATGGTAGGTTGTTTAGCAGGTCTTGGCTTTATCTTTTAAGGAAAATGGGAACATCTTAAGTTTCAAAACTTCATCAGTAAGGTCTTTTATTCTAACTGTCCCACAAATTTCCTCAAAGTCCCTAATATGAAAATAATTGTTCTCATCATCTTTTCCTAAGAATATAGGGATCATCTGAAGAATACTAGCTTTTATTTCAAAGTTAGCCGTATTGGTCGTGGGCAATTTAATGCATGAAGCTCGGTTGGTCCCAGTTGGGAACATGTAATCTTTCAAAGTTGCCATCGTTGGCACAACCGAAGTACTAGGGGTACTTTCCTCACTAAGAGACAGATTCTCAAATCGAAGTTTCCAAAAACGGGGCTCTCAAAAGAAGAGTCTTCGAGTTCCCCGCTTCCACAAGAAGAACTACTAGGTTTGTCACTAATCAAATGACCTAGAGTGTTTCTTTTCCAAGCCCGCTCTTTAATGACCTCGGGCATACACTAGAAAAAGAAAACAAAAGAAAAAGAAAAATCCTAAAAGGAAGGGAAGTTCTATGCAAACACAAACAAGGCTGACTCCACCACAACAAACCTAATGATATCTAGCAAACAAAAAGCATGATGGCTCCACTTAGATTGTTTTCTAGACCAGCTTCTAATCGTTCGAAAGGGAATTCGTTACAATTTAAGCAAACCCCTCTGGATCAATCCGAGTCAAAGTAAGTTGAATCAAGGCGAGGGAAGCTCAGTGGAGCTTTGATACCCAAGGCCTCACCGCTATTACAAGGCGGCGCAGTCACGCATTCAACTTCACAGAAACCATCATGAACTTCGAAGTATGCTAAAAGAGTAACCAATATTTTTCGAGCGACTTTCCTACTAAGCTCGTTACCCTATCGGTCTCGTTCTATTCCAAATTTTAAAGCTTAGGTTCGCGTTAAGTATCGTTTTCCTAAGGCGGGCAAGAAGAGAACGGTGATGAAATCCGAACCCTTATCTTATATGGCCAGTCCTTGCCCTTTACTAGGAAATTAAAACAGCCGTTTTCAAGTCCTCAGCATATATTCACACGAAGGAAGACAATAACTCGCTGACAGGGGATTCGCGAGTGTTTCGACAAACTTACCTCCCGTACCAGACGGGGGATGAACCATTGTAGTCGACTCGGGCCACGACTCCTATGTCATGTACGAACCCGAGGGGCCGAGGTGATATCGTAATCACCGTCCTTCTCTGCAAACAATTTGATATTTAATACTACCCTTCCGTAGGGTTTAAAAATAAAAGAATGTCCAAATGTCCAAATCCAAAAAGTAAGAGTGCAAAAGAAAAAGGAAAGTCTTAAAAAAAATAAAAAAAAAATATCTCTCTTTTTTTTTTCTCTCTTTTTATAAAATATAAAAATCTTCTTCTTTCGCTCCTTTCGCTTTGTCTTTAACTCCAAATCTTTAAGTATCCACCAAAAGCTTTGGCAAATTTTTCTTTCGCTCCAAATCCCAAAATCTTAAAGGAAACGACAAAAACCCAAAAACGTAAAGAAGAACAAATAAATAAAAACCTAAAAGAAAATCTAAAAACTCTAGCTTAAAGACAAGCCAGCGTCGCGGCATAAAAATTGATGTGACTCAATAATGTTATAGTAAAAAGGTTCGTTGAGACTTGTGAAAGCAAAAGATTTTAGACAAGTAAAACTTAAAAATAAGGAAAACTTAACACTAAATCGATTCAAGATATGAGAAAATAACCAAGACACTGATTCCACTATTACACATGAATAATTTATGGTGAATAACACAAAGCTCTAATTATCTTTTTAAGTACTTATTTCTTAATCCACAAATAATCAGACAAATTCCCAAAAATTAATTGTATCCCCTAAGCATAGATTATCTAAACAAAGTATAACCTATCTAATTGAATCACAACTAATGACGAAAATTTTACAAACAATTTAAAACTCGCAAAAGCAATTGATTGAGTGAATTATAAATTATAAATTAGAGAAAATAAAATGGTTACCACTTATTCATGCGTAAATAGCTTCCTCATTGCCTTGGTTGTGGGAGAATTAGCCGCTCATCATGTTGGAAACACGCTCAAAAATCATTATTATTGCTCAAAGGGTGTTTACAAAGATGAAAAGGGAGAAGAAATTATAAAACGGGTTTGTAATGTTTTATTTGTTACAAACCGATCCGTTACAAAGAACGATAAAACAAGAGTGTCGTTGTCACTTTGTTTCTTTAAGTCTGTCTCTAAACTACGACCCTCGTGTCATTCGTAGCATAAACGATCGCTCCCGTGTGTTGTATGTTCTTGGTGTTCTTCACAGCAGCAGAAAATGGCGATTTTCTGCAGCTTGATTTTCTCGACTCTGTGACGTTCTAAATTGCTCCCAATCTCTCCGTCTCCATTCTAATCGACTACAACACATTATATACTCCTCCATGCAGCAGAATCATGCGTCATAACTTCATATAATCTTCAATCAATCGGCAGTGAAGAAAAATATTCTCGGGAATATTTTCTTCCCAGATTTATATCATAACGCGTTGATTTTCTCCCAGCACGCTCCAATCTTGTTCAGTTAGAGTAAACCACGGTGCAAACACACACCAGCAGTTAATTCTCACGGGAAATCTTCAAACAACTCGTGACAGTCCGAGTAAAACTTCCGCCTCTGTTTTGCTTTACTTCAGGTTTTCTAGCCAATTCTAGTCGAGCCAAAGACCCAAACCAAGCCCTCAGTAGGCCCAATCAAGTCATCACAGAGAGTTGCAAACGATTGAATCTCTCCCGAAACGCCCAAAATCCAACTCCAAATCTGCCATAGCCTGTGAGTTTATTCCCGCCAATACTGGATTTTGAAATGGTAGGGATGGTGTCCCCTTATCCTGTTCTGGGGTGCGAATAGCAGGTGGCTCCGTGGGGGTTCCCCTTAGCAATTGGGTTACCCCTTATCCAAAGTGGGAGTCCGAATAGCAAATGTCCTCCGGGGGTGCTCCGCATAATTTTTCGAGCCGATTTTTTCCAAAAATGTTTATTTCCAAAAAATACCTACAAACACACAAAACACCATAATAAGGACAAAAACGAGTACTAACAATACGAAACATTGAGGACAAATTAGACACATAAATGCGTCTATCACATGATACCCATTTTTTTCAAAATAAGATTTACCATTTTTCATGGGAGAGCTTCTGAAGGCTCTGCGAATCGGCGAAACAGGGTTAACTCGGATTTTTTCCATACTCAAAATTTTTCATCTAAACTCTATTGATTTGATTACCTTAACATATCTTTGATGTTATCCTTATAGTAGTCTTTACATTCATCATCTCAATATTTTCTTTTCTAAATTTTTGAATTGAGAGTTTTCTCTTCTGGTACTATGATTTAGTTTCCACGCACTTGATCCGTGGTGTTTCTAAATATATTTTCCTAGTCTTTTTTTCTCTTTACTAGCTTTATTTATTCTCTCTTTTTTGTACGATGTATGTTCTTCTAATGTATTGTTAATCCTTCTTGCAGAGCCTTATTCGTATCATGAAAGGCATTCAATATTGGACTTTTGTCCAATCTTATCTTCTTCTGTCAATGGTGTTATTGCAGTCTTAACAACATCTTCTTCAACATTATTGCAATCCATCAATATGATGGAACTCAACAGTATGTTCAAGTATTATGATTTAGATCATGTGTATGACCGTTTTGATGTTCATAAGTCACCCATTAGTGAGTTCAGTAGACCGATCCAGAACAAAAAATCTCAATTTTTGAATTTCAATTTTGTCAACTTTCGCCATTATACAAGCGTACTTGGAGGACATGTGGTTATCTTCCGCTATTAATTCAGTTGACCCCAAAATTACTCAACTATAGAAAATTTTCTTATCATTTATATTTCCTTACCTATTATTACCTATCATAGTTTTCACAATATAACCAACTTTGATTATTCCCGATATTCTTTGAGTCTCCATATTATAACCAAGTCTTCAAGTTATTTAAGACAAACCTTTTGCCAATCTTCTCATCACATACAAACCCTAAAGCTTTGGCATCCTCTTCCAACAACCAAGTGTCCGTTTATCACATCCCAAATGCGGATGACTAAGATCCGTGATGTTTGTTCAAGATAAATTATGCGTGCGATTGGTTCCTCAAAGAGATATCACTGTACCTACATAAGAATGGAACAATACTCTTATTGGAAAAATGATCGAATTGATACTGATACTATAAGAAAAGAAGTTACTCAACTCTGGAAGCAATACAAAATAAGACAAGTCAAAGCCTTAGATAAAAACATTTTTCTATTCAAGTTTATCCATGGAAGTAGTTGAAGCTATTCTCAAAAAAGGTCCATGGAATGTTCATAAATTTCATATAAACCTAAAAAGTATGATGCCTTTATTGTTGTCAATGATCAAATTTTCTCTCATCAAGAATGGAATATTCAATTTAAGAATTTGCTTCTCGAACATCGCTTAGTGCAATTTATAATTGAAGATTTAGAAGAGCTATGACCAAATATTTTGACTGATCCGGAAAAATATAGACCAACTTATGGGAATATATAACAACAAGAGTAAGGATTGTTCTGAAGAAGCCTCTCTTCAGGGGAGAATGGTGGAACACAGCTGAAGGGGGAGTAACTTGGGTTAGATATCACTGGGAGAGACAACCTCATAAACTTTATCACGAGTGTTTTACAATAGATCATGATGATGAAGAATGCCAGAATACGGCTGAGGGCTTAAGAGTAAGAAGATACACAAATGAGGAATATGTTGCTCGCATTAATGAACTAGCAACAACTTATGGGGTGGAGATTTCAGACAACTTGGACCAAATGATTCAGCAGATCTGTGAAGCTAGTCAAAGGAAAATTAATGAAGGAAATGAAGAATAGGACGAAGTTAGAAGAGCTAAGAGATCAAGAAATAGTGAGGAAGATTCTGTGACAAACCCTAATTCTCAACCTAATACTACTATTCAAACTCAGGATAGAAATAAGAACATATGAATCATAATACTGCAATAATTAATGAAGATGTTGATGACAAGGAACATGATATGACTGAAGAAGGAGATCCAAATGCAAAAGAGTACTTTCATGAAAATTATGAGGTTGCTGCTGTTTTGATAACTATTTTCTCAAACTCTCATTCCTATTTTTACTCTAATATTTTCCTGCATTATCATTTATTTTCTTATTTTGACATAAACCTATGCAACATAAGTTTTACTTCTTATTTCTTCATTTATATTACATCAAATATGAA
Organism: Papaver armeniacum; assembly: GCA_023531295.1. Classification (NCBI taxonomy): domain Eukaryota; kingdom Viridiplantae; phylum Streptophyta; class Magnoliopsida; order Ranunculales; family Papaveraceae; genus Papaver; species Papaver armeniacum. Next base: position 44,568 of record JAJJWW010000397.1, read on the forward strand.
AATCTTGAGTTGGAACTGTCAAGGATTTTTAGGCAAAGACACAAGGAACCATTTATATCACCTTAATATTCTACGCCCCTGATATTATTTTCATCTCTGAGACAAAAATAAATGACAGTAGAATTCTAAAGCTTACTAGTTTTCTAAATATGCCAAATAATTGTTTTGTGCCTTCTATTGGTATTGTTGGTGGTCTTATTCTATTGTGGAAAGATGGTTTTAATCCATACATTGTAAACCAATCAGATAAAATGATCCGTGCAATTGTTACTAATGACCTTATCAAAGGAGAGTGGTTCATGTCATGTGTTTATGGAACTCTCTATAGGAAAGACCAAACTGATCAATTGAAATATATCAACAGTTTAAGTAAATTTGTTAACATCCCATGGGTCATGATATAAGTGACTTAAAATATAACCACTTCTACTGAGGATAGAAACAATTCTTCTAGTCATGCTACTTCTCAATAAATTCTCACTTTAATTAGTGATTCAGATCTTTCGGATCTTGGTTTTAGTGGCAACCCTTATACATAGACTAGAAACAAACATGGCACTGGAAAAACTAACTCTAGCTATAGATTGGGTAGAGAAATGGTAAATAGTGAATGGTCCTTAGCTTATCCTGATTCTATTCTAACTCATCTCCCTCAGAATGGCCCTGATCACTCCCCTATTTTACTAGATCTTTATAAGTCTCATAGGATATCCAGCAAAAACTGGAAATTCTTTGAAAATTGGCTTCAAAATGTAAACTGTAGTGAGGAGCTAAAGAATGCTTGGTCTGTAAATATTGCTGGTTCAAATACTTTTAATCTTGTCAACAAACTATCTAACACTACACATACTCTCTCTAAATGGAGTAAGTCTACTTTTTGTGATATATAAAACAAGATACTTCAGCTTCAAAATGATATGACTAATATCCAGGCCATTGATGTTGATGGTAACAACACTGAGGCTATCATCAGTATTGTAAAAGAGATTAGTTCTTTAAATGATATCATGGCAAGCTCAAACAGACAAAAATCTAGAGATCATTTTTACAATATATGGATAAGATCTCTAAATATTTCTATATCAGAGCTAATTTAAGAAGATCAAGAAACAAAATTGACTACTTACTTTCTCCAGATGGTACTTGGTGTTCTGATAGAGAGTCTCTGGAAAGTCTCCTCAAATCTCATTTTCAGAAAATCATGACTACATCTTCTCCTTCAGACAACTACTACTTCTTGCAACACGTTCCAAGATGTATCACAGTTCAAGATAATAATGAACTTGAAGTTATCCCTTCTAATGAAGAAATTCATCAAGCTATGATGACTATGGATACATGGACATCACCAGGTCTATTTGGTTTTCCTCCAGGTTTTTATCAGTCTCAATGGTCAATACTAGGAGAAGATGTGTATAAAATGAATAAGTCCTTATTTCACTCTGGATATTTACTCAAGCAGCTCAACCATACAAAAGTTTCTTTGATTCATAAGACTCAAACTCCCCACAAACCAGAAGACTATAGGCCTATTACCCTTTGTAACACAGTTTACAAGATTATTTCAAAAAAAAATGGCATTAAGAATGAAGAAGCATATCAGCAACACCATATCCCCTCTTCAAGCAGCTTATGTCCCAAGGAGGCTCATTTCTGAAAACATTTGTCTTGTTCAAAAGATTGTACAAGAAATGAAGAACAAGGAAGGAAGATAAGGTCATCTGGCTCTCAAAATGGATATGTCAAAAGCCTTTGACAAGATTGAGTGGAGTTTCTTGCTATACATTCCAGAAAAATTTGGTTTTGGCAAAAAAAAATTGTCACCTTATTTGTTAATGCATTAATACCACTGAGATTGAAGTCAAATTCAATGGTTCTCCCACTAAAGATTTTAAACCTTCAAGGGGCATTCGTCAAGGTGATCCACTATCACCTTACTTATTCATCCTGGTAGTGAAATATTTTTCTAAATTTTAGCTCACTGTGAATCAACCAATCAGCTTACTGGTATGAAACTCAAGATCCGCCACAAAGATTAATCATCGCTTATTTGCAGATGATTATTTACTTTTTTGTAAGGCTAACCTTTCTCAGGTTTCACAAGCTTCTCAGGTCATTAAGGAATTCAATTCTTGCTCAGGACAGCTCATAAACTCCAGTAAGTCAGCAGTGTTCTTCAGTTCTAACACCAGTCCTTCAACTGGTCAGATATTAAGTGGTATTCTAAGAGTCAGAGAATTAAATATCAGAGAAAAACAATACTTGGGTCTTCCTTTTTTTGTAGGGAGAAATAAAAAAATTCCTTTCTCAGTTTTGGTTGAGAAGATAGATCACATATTTTCTAGATGGACTGGTAGTAATAAGTCAGAAGCAGCAAGAATTGTCATGATAAAGCATGTCTCAAATGTTATTCCTATTCACCACATGTCTATCTTCAAGTTACCTAATTCAACATTTAAAAAAAAAACAATGGAATCTTCCCAACAGGCTTTTTGGGGAAACAAAAAATCAAACTGAGGGAAGCATATTATTACCTTGAAAAGAGTTCAAAAGCCAAAAGAAGAGGGTGGACTAGGTTTAAGAGACATGAATAATTTTAACAAAGCTGTTCTTGCTAGATATGCATGGAAACTCTGCACTGATTCTGACTCTGTCATGTCTAGGTCATTGAAATCCAGGTATTTTCCAGATGGAGAGTTATTTGATCTAAAGAAGAAAAGTAACACAACTTGGTCATGGAGGAGTATTAGCTCAGTGCTCCAATTTGTGCATCAACACGATTCTTTGGAGCCTTGGTAATGACTCAAAGATTCTTATTTGGAAACATCGTTGGATTCCAACACTTTCTGCTCCTCCAAAGCTGAAACAGGGTTGTTCTTCTAATCATCTTTATATCCATGTTAACCAACTTTTCTTTGCTGATTCTTCTTCGTAGAACTTGACTCTTCTAGAAGATCTATTTGATCAGGTTACTATTAATGAAATTCTTCTCATTGCCATTCATATCAATCAAGATGACAGATTAGTCTGGTTATTGGAAAAAAAAATGGTAACTTCTCAGTCAAGTCATGTTACAAGAAAATGTTTGTTGATACTTATCTTACAGATTCAGTTGGTCCAAGGTTGCAGAAGATATTTAAAACTTTGTAGAAACTATCAATGCTATCTAGAATCCATCAGTTCATCTGGAAATGTATATCAAATATACTTCCAACAAGAGACGTTCTCTGCACAATAATACCTGAAATGGTAAACTCATGTTCGTTCTGTAACCAACACGTGGAATCGTTGGATCATATTATAATGAACTGTATTTTATCTAGAGCAGTTTGGTTCTCAACTTTGGGATGAACTTCTAATAACTCTAACAGCCTTGTAGAATGGGTTGCTAGTTGGTTTGATTCTCTACACAATAAGCGAAAAACTGAACTCGACTTGATCAAGAGAAGCATAGTAGAAATTTCTAACACAACAATTCTACTCCAGATAAGATAACACGAAGATGCAACTTATTCTTTGAGGAACATGCTTTACAGAAACACCCTGTTCCTACTTCAACTCTTAGAGTGTCTAGATCAAACATTCACTGGATACCTCCCTCTTTAAATGATCTTACTATGAATTGTGATGACTCTTATCTTGATGTTGATAACTCAGGGGCATTAGACTAATTGTTCGTGATTGTGCAGGTGCCCAGCAAGCTGCCAGGTGCATCTACTTGAGAAACATCATAAATGCAGAACAAATAGAATGTATGGGACTTTGGGAGGCTGTGAAATGGGCCAGAGACATGAAGTTGGAGAGAGTTCTGTTTGAGCTGGACTGCAAAGTGGTGGTAGATACTGTCAATAAAGAACAATAATCCATAGATTGGAGACTTTAAAATTTAATTAGGAATATTAAGTCGGACTTTAAGAATTATACCTCTTGGCAATGTTATTATGTGCCAAAAGAGAGAAATAAAGTAGTTGATTCTTTGTCAAAGTTAGCTAGAGTAGACAAAATTACTCAGACTTGGTCCACTATTGCTAATCATGTATCTGTTGTTATGAGATGAAATAAATTTTCTGTAACTTAAAAAAAAAATAAAAATAAAAAAATAAAAAAAATGAACCCAAATATAAATAAATGACAACAGTAAATTGGAAGCTGTAATTCTATCAAAGAATAAAATACCTTTCAAAAAAAAATCAAAGAATAAAATAAAAATGGAAATAATATAATAAAAAAATGGAAGCTGTAAAGCTCGGTCAATCAGGGTCAAACTGTACTTATTGAAAGCTAAAAAGGAAAGAATACGAAAGACATTATAATCTCGGTCAATCCCACTTCTATCCTAAATCTCTCCTTGAAGACTTGCAGCAGTACTCCCGCCTTTCTCTCTACCAAGAAGAAACCTCTGTGAAAATGCCGGCTGTTGAGAAGAAGAAACCCGTCAAGAAGGAAGAGGAAATCGATAACGATGAGAAAATCTCTACATTTGGAAACAAGAAGAAAAGATTATCTCTTGACAATGCAAAAACTAGGGTTACTGATAATAAAAATTCTACACTTGCGAAAGTGGAACCCAAAGATGAAAACATCGAGGATGATGGACACGTCGAAGAGACAAAAGACTCCATCAAAAAGATTGTAACGAAGACGACTGAAGTGGGTTTTTCCCCTATTCCCTATTTTTTTTTTTTTTATTTCCTCCCTAATTTTTGATTTCATTGTTGTTTGTTTTAGGAGAAGAAGAAAAAAAAGCGTATTGTGGTCAAAACCGAGAAGAAGGTTTATGATTTGCCGGGTCAGAAACGTGACCCGCCAGAGGAAGTATGTGATTTTTTGGATTTTTTTTGTGAAATTTCTGTAATGGGATGAATTTCCTATTTCTAATGTTCTTTTAAGTAATGGGGTTTCTTGTATTTTGTTTTTGCAGAGGGATCCTTTGAGAATTTTTTATGAGTCTCTCTATGAACAGAGACCTGATAGCGAAATGGCGAAATTATGGTATGCACTTTGATAAAAGTTGGGTCTTTTTTTTGTTTAGTCACTTGCATTGCCTAGCTGATGCACAGTTATAGTATTCTTTGTTTTTAATTTTAACATTGAGTAGTTCGGTAGATGCCCATGGTGAAAAAGGTTACACATTTCCTAGTTTCCTTGGACAGCATGACTTTGCACTCTGCGATGGTTTTCCAATGATAGCTTGGTAGTCGGTTCTCTGAGAAACCTTACCTAGTTTCATTATTTCTATGTCTCGCTTGGTCCATTGATTCGAAAATCTCATCTTTGCATGTTGTACAGCGTCAACTAGTAGTATTTGGTGTTTATTAGTTTCGAAAAAGTATTAGGCATGTACCTCTGCATTAGTTGTTGCACGGTACCTCAAAAGGGTAACCAACACTTTCAATTGATTTGCCCCTAGCCATATTTGATTTACATTTTGCACCACTTGGATGTTCAAGCTTGTGATCAGCAGTTCATGTTAAAAATGCATTTCCCTATAGTGGTGACAAATCTTTACTTGGATACAACTTGTCTTGTGAGTAGTGGAACATACTGAAAGTCTGGGGTTGAGGTGAGGGGTAGTTGGTCTAGTGCTGGTCTTGATGTTTAAGGTGGAAATGCTAAAGAGGCAAGGAGATTCGCTAACTAGAGTTCCCAAGTTAATACATTATGTGATTATCTTGACATGCCGTTCTGCTATTCTTATGATGGTAGCTGTTTGAACTAACAACAAGGAGATTAGTTCAGCTGAAGTATTGGAGGAGAACGCTTGCATCTCATCCTTGGTTTTGTTTGTCGACAATGTCAGGCCACTAAGTACCACAGGGCTAGATAGGTGCTTTACCACATGTTGTAGTAGTTGCGAACTGAGGTACTTGTTAAGATGTTTTAGGTGGAAGGTCAGAGATATTTTCAGTCCTCATATTGAATCTTTTTGCTCTTCTTTTTGGTATACAGGGAATTCTATGAAATCTGGTGCTACAAAGTCTCAGCTAATTAGAGTTTAGGGTGTATATCTTTCAAATCCCATAGCATGGTGTTCAGTAAGTTAACCCTATAGTACTTTAGTTTCTTCTTAGACCATGTGGTCCATGTCTAATGAGAGGTCGATTTTAAGGAAACTGTTCCCTTAAAATCCTAGGTGTAAAGTAGTTAGGGAACGGCAAGATTGGGATTCATTTTTCGATATGGTTTTGGTTTCTCGGTCGAGGCATCAATTTTCTTCCTACTAACTGGTCTTGCCGTTCCCTAATTACGTGACACCTAGGATTTTAAGGGAATAGTTTCCTTAAAGTCGATATCTCATTGGACATGGACTTTAGCAGTTCGAGATCGAGCTCTCATTGGGCATGGTCTACCGGGAAAGAGAATCATGAGGTCGAAAATGTATACAAACTAGAGCTTGATGAAAACTTTCAATAATTAAAGAAATTAAATTGAAATTGTGAAACAGTCTCGTGACACAGTTTCACTTCATACCCTTATTCCCCTCGCATAATTTCTTGATCAGGTGGGGAGTATGAGTTTAAGGTACTTCCTACCCCATAAGTCTTGGTTTTTCTCTTAGATTCTCTTATTGGACATGATCTTATAATACCATAGCAGACCTTTATTGGCTGTCAGCTATTTTATTTGCTTTTACTTTGAACTTTGAACTAGCAATCAAGGAATGTTGATTAACTGAATACAGGAGAAGTACCGTGTATTATTTTTGCTGTTGTTAATCGGCAATTGCTAGGGTACCAATGACTAAGTATTGTGGCACAAGGTAAATTAAGAGTTTTATGTACACTCCAACCGAAGGTGGAAAACTGAGCTATTTGTAGCCTTGTGTCGATTCTTTTTGTTCTTCTTTGATGTATAAGAGGATTTTTATGGATTCACGACTTATTAGGTGTAGATCAACCCTCTTAATCAGTTGGTAAGTTTGTCTATAGTGTTCTGGTATTCTACACCGACTCTAATGAAGCATAAACTTCTTCAGCTATCTAAATGGATATTGTTTCAGTTAAAAGCAACCCCATATAAATCTACTACTCGTGGTCTTCAGCTTCTACTTCATTATTTTGAAATCTACTTGTCCTCGAATCATTGCATAACTCTATATCTTATTTGTATGTAGGAACAAATATCCCTGTTGTTTATAAAGGAGTTTTACCTTTGATCAAAGTGAATATGTTCCGGCCTACAAATTCAAAAATTTCTGTTTTGTTATTTGTTTTGGCTCTCTTCTTCCTTTTTCCTATAATTTGATCTCAGTTATTTGGTGGTTCATAACACATGCTACTGCAAATATTTATGTCATATTAACTTTAATATTTGCTGATGAGGCAGGATGATGGAGTGTGGCTTGTTACCAGTGGATGAGGCAAAGCAGGTTTTTGAGCAGAAACACAAAAACCAGGCGCAGAGGAAAATAATCATGTCATCACCCATAAAAGCCATAAAAGCAGCATCAGTGACCAAGTCCGCCAATTCTACTGTTAAGAGAATTACTAATACTACTACCTCTACTAAGACTACTACAACTACAACTTCCTCTTCAGCGAAAAAGAAGCCTGTCCCAGAACCCAAAACCACACCAAAGCAATCAGCTAGTAAGAAACGAAAAGTCGATGATAGATCATCAGATGACGATGATAGTGACTTTGAAACTGAAACTCTCACCAACAGGATGACTAAAAAGAGACTAAAATGAGAAGCTTCTTAACCCCATCCCTCAGTTTCAGGCTAAGTCTCGTACTCCTTTGTTTTAGTCTCAGTCTCGGTCTTCAGTCCTCTTAGAGTTTTTTCTTTTCTACCTAGCTTTACAAAAAAAGATGTTAGTAGCTTTAGCATATTTCCGCGTTATATGAATGAGATGACTTTGACAAATCCTCAGTAATCGATGATTTGATCCATTTATGCAGAAATGGTGGGTCATAATTACAAACTGTTACAGGAGGATTTGATAAATTATTGTTCATGGAAGTTGCTTTCAGACATTATTTGTTGAAATGGGTCATTGAAATTTTTCCAAGTTCATCATGCATTTTTCCACACTATACTGTACTGATATTAATATCCATGTTGCACTTTGGATGTTGAACAAGTCTTCTTCTTCATAAACAATTCAACGTGTAGTCAAAGGAAATTGTTTCTACATTAAAGTGAGCTGCGTTTACACGGTCAGAAGGAATTTGTCTCTTTCTTTGTTGGTGTGAAATGGGTTTTGGTTTACATAGAACTGTCAGAACGTAATTTACTTGTTTGAGTTTGAGTTTTGGATTAGGATTTAGGCTTGTTTTCAGAGAAGAAGACACTTCAAGAACTGTCGTATTGACTTCAGTCCGAGCAAGAAACCGTGTTTTTGTTAGTCGGCAGTGCCGCAAAATCTTTCTTTGTGTTTACATACACGTTTGTTATATTATTTGCAAAGCCACTTCACGTCTGCACCTATTAGGCCACACTTAATGCCATTTCATGGTCAAATATCTAATAAGAAGTACAATGGAAATCAAATCTCCTTCAAACCATCACAGTCAGTGGCTATGGACTGAACTGAAGCTTCCAAGTGGTGGAGACTAAAAAAGTGTGGAAAGAGAAGATAGTAGTACTTTTGTTTTCCTTCATGGCACGTCGATACTCGTTAGCCGATGATCTCTTCCTATGACTTATGCCAAATTCAAACTTTTAGTGAGAAATAAGTGGCTTTAATAACTTTAGTTGGTAAAATCTAGAATCTGATGGAATTTACTTTTCAACATTGGTAATGTGGATATCAGTTTGCTTGGAGCTGCACCTGTCTGCAGGGGAGGGATGTATTACTTTAATATCTTAGATGGATTTTGGTATCCATTAGAAGTGTGGTCACAATGTTACTATTTAATAATAAATTTACCCAATATATGTGGAGGGAGGATCCATGGACACTCTTAGATGGACAAGGTCGGACAAGATTTGCACCATTTTTTCCGCAAAACCCGAACGATAATGAATTTAAGTCTAATATTTTGATAGTATATTCTTCTTATAAGACTCTACATTCCTACAAAAAATGAGCACAATTCGAGATGTATAAAACCACCATCTACCCCTTTGAATATCAGTCGTTCAAAATTAACGATTGAAATTAAGATCGGTAGATGGTCAGGTTTGCTATAATGGCTTCGTATCTTTGAACATTATGTATCGATTTGAGTATCGAGTTGCATGTTGGAGGGTTCAAAATGAGAAATTGGGGGATGTGGAAACTTATTGGGTCGGTACTGAAAAATCATGTCGATTATAACTATCAGTGTTGAAAAACCATACCCACTGCTACAGTAAAATATCCACAAGTAAGTTTCCATATCCCCCAAATGTGGGTTTAGGGTTTACCTGGTTCATGTGGATGAATCTTTAAGATATCTTTTATTTGATTTTATAGTTTTTATTCATGATATATTTTTCCTTGTAATTCTTCTTTTTAAATGTTTCTTTGATTCTGTATTTATAAGATAATTTTGCATTATTTCTTCGGTTAATTTTTTCGTTTGTAATTTTTTTCTTTGAAGTGTCTCTTTGATTTCTTATGCAGGTTTCCTTATCGCTTCTAATGTGTAATTACAAGTATTGGCTACCAGTGTTGGTATGTCCTCTCATCAAGTTTACTCCTTCCAAGTTTGTTGCAGTAGTGCCTTTTTTCTTGCTTGTCATTTGTATTTGAAGTTCGCTAGCTCTAACTGTATTTGTAATTTCCTCTTCTGAGATCTTTCATTATTGGAGCCGCTGATTATCATGACGTGGATTTGAATCGTTAATCATGCTCAATGGTTAAGTCTCGATAATCTTAACAATCGTATCTTCCATAATTCTAGCAGTTACACTAAGAATTTTTCCCACCAATTTGAATTTCAAATTTTCTCTAAATCAAGATTATTAATACCCTGTCAATATTAAATCTCGTTTTTCAAATTTCTGATTTTTCATGATGAGGATTTTATTTATGGAGGGTCATAAGTATTAGATTTTCTTAATTTTATCGATTCTTTTTAATTCTGGTTTTCTATCCTTTTGATTCATATGGATGAATCTTTAAGGTATATTTTAAATGTAGAGTTATAATGATTTAAATGAATGAAGAAGAAACGGGAGGGAGACCAATTGACAACTCGGAATACTTGCTGAATTACCAATTACACATAATTAACCGGGAAAGTATGCTTCTCCTAATAAGGTTGTTTCTATAACTCAATTTTCAATTGTGTATTCTTTTAGTAAAAATACCTTATTATCTGATTTTAGTGTTTCATTTATTATTCTTTGTATAAGTGGTTAATTTTGTGTGTCTTTCTCATTTAACTTTTTCAAGATGAGAATTATCTCTTGGAATGTCAAGGTTATTAGTAATAACGGCACTGAAAATCAATTAAGCAGTTTAGTGAAAACTCAAATCTCTAACCTTAATTTTCTTTGTGAGACAAAGATTGATGAGGACGGAACTGCTAGATCTTGCTCATGAATTATGCTACTAGCTTGTATCAATAGGATAGATAAGGTTGCAGGTTTAATTATAATGTGGAAGGATGGGATAATGTGTGATGTTGTTGATGCCTTTAACAATGAAGTTTTAATTTCCTTTTTTATGGTTCTACCTATTTATACACTATAAAAATTCAACAAAACGTCTTGCATGAACCGGGTGAAAATGATTTTCAACCTTGTGTGTTTCTAGGGAGTCTAAATTACTATTTGAAAGATACTAAAGGGTATATTGATGTTGATAAATGGTTAGACGTCAATGTTAATTCTTGTGGACTTATGGAAATAGAATATGAGGGAAGTGAAAAGGAGAGGGTACCAAGTACACCACCAACTTTTTTCGTTCGGCAACGTGTATGGACATAACCTAATACAATCACAAGTAGGTCAAAACCTGGACCCTTGAATAAGATTGTATATAGAGTTTTTTTGTTTTATCTTCCACAACCAATATGTTTAGACAAAAAATCCATTGACATGATTGTGTAGAGGAGTTCTTAAATGATCTCAAAAATCAATATCCAAAATCAATCTAGTCGTATCTGAATTAAGAGATCTGAGCTTAACAAGTATGAAACTTGCAATCTATCTTTCAAGATGCGATTCAACAAGAACAAGTCTTGTTTTTTATCTCAAATTATAACGAGTTAACCTATCTAGATTGATCGTAGTACTTGTATTATTCTTATTATAAATATAAATAAAATATAATGCGAAAAAGGAAAAAATACAAGACACCTAAAGTTTTGTTAACGAGGAAAATTGTACTTGCAAAAAAAACCGGGACCTCGTCTAACTTTGAACACCACACTGTATTAAACCGCTACAAACACTAGCCTACTATCAGACTTCATACTGGAATGTAGTTGAGACCGAACAAATCGTTCAAGCAATTCAGCTGCACTCATGTTTAAGCTAAATATAGTTACATAATTGATGTAATGAACGTTGCGAGAACGGAACCTACTATTTCATATTTTCATTTTGCAAATGACATTATGATTTTCACCAAAGCATCTTTGCATAATATGAAAAGTATTCTGTATTTATTGCAAAGTTTTGGAATCTACTTGGGTCAAATACTAAAATTTAATAAGTCTGGTGTTTACTTTAGTAATAGTCTAAGTGAGGATGCTTGTTTGATCTAGCTAAGGCCTTAAACATGACAATTGTGAAAGGATCTGAAATTTATCTAGGAGTTCCTTTTCTTCTAGATCGCAATAGAAATAAATATTTTCAACCAATTGTTCAGTCTTTTGATGCTAGACTAAAAAACTAGAAAGGTAAAACTTTGAATCTTATAGGTAGAGCTACAATTATTAAATATGTCTTGAATATTCCTTCATCTTATCAGATGAGTAGTTTTAGGATTTCTATGGAGTTGATCAGAAAAATGGACATTTTGTAGAGAAACTTTTGGTGGGGTCACCAAGGTAACACTGGGATAAATTTATTGCTTGACATCAGCTGCAGAGGCCTAAATCTTTAGGAGGTTTCTCCTTTAAAAATTTAGAAAATGTTAACCAAGCCTTAGTTTCTAAATTAGCTTGAAAGGTTTGTCACAACTCTAATGAGTTCTGGATACAGATTCTAAAATATAAATATTCAAAGAACAAAGAGTTTTTTCACATAGACAAACTGAAGGATGATAGTAAATGGGTTTGGAAAGGGATCTATGATAGTACTAAAATGGTTAAATAATACTTCTTACAGGTAGTCAGATGTGTTAGCAAGATAAATATTTGGTTAGATTCTCAGGTTACATGACTTTATAGCCCACATGTGCCTCCTGTCTAATTAATGTGATTACACTAAGTTTTGAGCCACATGAAACTTTGTTGCGTTCAAAATAATTGGTCAATTGACACTTGCACAAAGTCAGATTCTGCCTACAATCAACATATGTATACGATCATATCAGTCGATTCTTGTTAAAAAAAAATGAATATCATTTTTCTCTAAAAAAAAAAAGGATACAATGGCCTGATGTAAACCTATCTATTCGTTGGTTGTAAACAATCAACATATAAAATGATTATAACCTACATATTTTTGTTTATATAAATCTTTGAAAATCATATTCATACTATAATCAGTAGATATTCTTCACCTTGTCTATTCTAGTTATGTTCTTCATTCATGAAAGAAAAACATTCACAATTGGCAGATACATCACTTAATAACTCGTCGATTTTGGCTTATGTTTATAATCAACAAGTATATAGTTTTATTGGCGCCAATTCTGGTTCACTAAACTAGTCTTGAAGAAAAGAAAAAAATTTATAAGAAACTAGTAATGAAAAAAATTTAACAAAAATATAATAGTCAACTAATAGTAAGAATTCTAGTTTTTAGACTTGTACGAGTCACATTTTTTTTAAATCGCTCTGAATCGGAATGTGGAAGCGAATCTAACATAAATCGGGTAGATTTCTTGAATTATGCAACTCATGTTTCCTTCCTAAGATTCCCATCAGGGATTCAACTAGAGTACTTGGAACCATTGTGCCACAATGTTGTGCCTGATAATTATTGACCTTATAATACATTTATATAAATATTATTATCTTCTCAGTTATAATATCATTTATAGGAAAACATCATATTCAAATATCAATCATGAATCTACGATTCACCATTCAACGTACGAATCGATTCATAAAAAAAAAAACGAGTCTATATTCGCTTCACGTTTTAAAAACCTTCGTAATGACTAAACTAACCTAACTTAACTTCTGTGAGTATGGAAAATCTAGACAATTGATAAATTGTAAATCAACGGTTGATACGACACCACCAAACCTTGTCAAAACAAGGCTTGTCCCTCTAACTTTAAAATGATCATTTTTTCGCAGGACTCCAATATTTTCTGTAAGCCCCAATTTATCCAGGTTATTTTGCTGGAACATAGAAGGTATCTTCACATCAACATTGATCAGGTTGCTGGGAACTGTCACAACATAAAGGAATGGATCATATCATGGTTTACTAATGTTAACAACATGAGCATGGAGGAACTGGATACATGGAGAAAAACCCTAATGGTAGCCTGCTGGATAATATGGAAGGAGAGATGTGATTGCGTTTTCCAGGATAAATCCCTTAACCCTATTAATACCGTCTCTAGAATTAATTATCAGCTAATTAGTTTCAGTCCCATGCAGCCTAGCCTAAATTCACACAGTGATGATAGATTAGTTCATAGACAGTCATCCAGATATATGCATCTTGACAATAATATGCACACTGTATATGTAGATGCTTCATTTGATCCTCATTCTCACTTATGTGGCACTGGAATGGTGCTATTTTCTTGTGCAGGAACTCCCACAGGATTTAAAGGATCCTATGCAGCTAGAATAACAGGCTCATAAGCTGGAGAATGCAGGGAAGTGTTGGAAGCTTTGAGCTGGATTAAAGCATTGGGAATAAACAAAATCAGGTTGATATCAGACTCTGAGAATGTCGTCAACTCTATTATTTGTGAAGATTCTTTTGTTTGTTGGGAGAATAGGAAGTTAGTCAGAGATATTAAACTATTTTCAATTCCTTTAGCTTTTGCAATATTATTCATGTTCACAGAGATGGTAACAAATTAGCTGATGTTGTTGCCAGGAGAGTGAGAAGAGAGAAACTAAATATTGAGGAACTTATTAACGTTCCTGATTGTCTGCAAACGTTCTTAGACAGGCATATTGAGCCTGTCATTAATTAAATAAAATTGCTCTTGTTATCTAAAAAAAATGTCGAGAGAAAATGAAAAAGATAATGTTGAGAGAAATTTTCTAAACTGCGAAAAAATCTAGCTTTCGTTAATCACATTCATGCCCCAGTAATTTAATACTCCATCTGTGGCACCAAAAATGACATATTTCAAGTTTGCACAATTCTTAAAGCAAGTATAAAATTGAGATATTTTTGCATATTTTTTTTCCAATTATATCCTTAAAGTTTAGAAATATTAAAATCAAATTTTAGCTCCCAAACTATATTACTGATATTTATAAATTTTATATCGTTGGAAAGGATTTTAAAACACATGCGTAACGACTATAAACATGACAAGATGTAGAGATAATGTAGTGCAAGGGTGTGAAATTTTTGCTATTTTGCACACCCTCCCACACTGGCTCTCAAACCTAAAATTTATAATATTTTGTGCTCCCAAGCCTATTTTTGCTATTTTGCATCCCTAAAACTCCACTCCTGTACATGATTATCAATTTATACATAATTCTTATGGTAAGAATTTAATAGTATTAAACTAAAAAAATAATTTTAAAAATGTGCTACTGTTAGTATATAAGGGTCGGCTTTGGAAGGATAAAAACTTAAAATGAAAAGTTCACCTTTGGGAGGTAACAAACAAGGGCAAGCCAGCAATCTCTTGGAAAAATGTAAATAAACCCAAGAAAGAAGGGGGCCTGGGTTTTAGAGATCTTAAACTATTTAACAGAGCTTTACTTGCTAAGTCTTCAGGGAAGCCGTGCACGGATATTTCTTCGATTTTCACCACCTCTCTCAAAGCAAAGTATTTCCCATATGGACGAATTTTTAATATCAAAGAAAATGCTAACTCTACTTGGAGATGGAGAAGCTTGAGCATTAGTAATGGTCGTAAAATCATGATTTGGAATCATATGTGTATTACTGAATTACCCTTTCCTCCCACTCCTAAATATGAAGCTCTACATAATCAGAATTATATTTATGTACATTAGCTGTTTTCAGACTCTGGAGGATGGAATTGTTTATTCTTTATTTGAAGCTTCACTGGCTCAGTTAATCCTAAACATGTCAATTCATCCTCACCATGAAGATAGAATTGTCTGGACATTAGAATGAAATGGGGTTTTCTCTGTAAAATCAGCTTACGGGAAAATGTTCGAAGAGCAAAACTTAAATCAATCGGTTTGTCCAAGAATGCAGGCAATTTTTAAGAAACTCTGGAAACTCCCTTTGCTTCCAAGAATTGTCCAATTTATTTAGAAGTATGTCAAGGATATTCTTCATACTAGAGACAAATTGGGATATGTTATTCAAAACGGAGACTTTGGTTGTCCCTTGTGTGCTCAATCTGGAAACCTCTATTCATTGCATTCTAAATTATCCTCTTTCCAAGGATGTTTGGTTTGATGTTCTAGGTTTTCATACTCAAAATGTCACAAGTATGAAAGATTGGATATGTAGTTGGTTTGAAAACTCATAGCTCATCAGGTACAAGAAGAGGAAGTTTGTAAAATAGACATCGTTGCTTGGTGCATTTGGACCGCAAGATGTGATAAAGTTTTCAAGTGTATAAATGTGGTTCCAGGTTCCATTATTCATAACTACAACAATGAGATTCGTGAATTTCATGATAAACCAGCTATAATGTCTTCTCTCAATCCACCTCAGAGAAGAGATAGTCCTCATTGAAAACCTCCCCAACTGGGAACTCGTAAAATTAATGTAGATGGCTCTTTTGATTATGTTAATAAAACATGAGGCATTAGACTAATAATCCGTGTTTTTGTAGGTACCCATTGTTGATCAAAGTGCATCTACTTAGCAACCGCGTGGAGTCCAGAACAAATGGAATACATAGCTCTATAGGAGGCAACACAATGGGCTAAAGATTTGAATTTGGAGAACTTAGAATTTGAACTAGACTCTTAAATAGCGGTGAACGCAATGAATAAAGAGCATTTCTATTTAGACCGGAGAATTCACAACATGATTTTTTATTTAGGAATAGTATCTCTTGGCAATGTAGGTATGTGCCGAAAGAGCAAAATAGTAGCTGACATTTTATCTAACCTTGCTAGGATTAATCAATTCACAATCAATCAATTGTGAATGCAAAACAATTGAAGTGGATGCAAAATATTCACAATTAATCAATTCAATATTTTCAGTTTAAAAAAAAAAAGTGAATAAATTTTTAAGAAAAAATATCAAAACATGTATAGGAGTAAAAATATGTAACAGACACGTGTCGAAAGATTAAGGCAGAAGTGGTATAGTTAGGTACAACTGCCTCTAGGAAACAAGGCCTTGCTAGCTCTTATCTTAACTAGTCAGCCCTAAGGGCATTATTGTAACTTGTGTACATCCCTACCCCTTTATAAGGGAAAGAGAGAGATGTTTGTGGGGATCCCTCTCCTTCTTCCCACAACCTAGAGCTAACAAGAACTCTATTCCCTTCAATGGAGTTAGAATGTAACACTTCCGATCATAGTGAAACCCGTGGATGTAGGCTTCATTAATGGCCGAACCACGTAAAAAAACCCTTGTGTTCATGTTTACTTTGATGCACTTTGCTCCTTACTTGTTGATAGATCTTGATATTAGGTGTTAAGTTTTATTGGGTGTGGTTGTTATATTTTTAGCAACTACATTCTGGCGCCGACTAAGGGGACCGAGAGTCTCAAATCTGTAGTTTTTAGCTTAGAAATAGTTCCAGTGAAGTTTGTGCTGATCTACTGACTACTGAGTATTGAAGTGTGAAGGGTAACTGTGGAACTCGGGCTAAATAAAGCTATCTTCAGGCAGCAAACGGCAAAACAACATCAGTAGTTCTGAGTGGGGGAACCAGAGTCACATACAAAGAGAACCTCGACAAAATTGGAAACAGACGAAGAGCAAATCTGAAACAGGACGAATCTTCTTCTCATTTATCTCTTATATTGGTTTTTAACACTTCGATCTGAAAGTTTTGGTGATGATTGGAATAACGCAGCTGATGTAGATTTCACCTCTAACCTTCACCACCGGGACAGGAAGATGAGATCTGTGAAAACACCATCAATTTAAAATACGTGGAATCACAATCAGGTTAATCGGGTCTCAACATTTAGCTTCGGGAGAGATCATCATCGGGACCAAATGTTTCAGTTCAATCAAGCTTTGATCGGGTTATTTAAATCATGTCGATTCATAGCATCAATCTCGGGTCTGGCCATCTCTGGGTTCATCGGCACACCTCCAATCAATGACCAACTCGACCAAGTCTGTTCATAGCATCAATGGGAATTGCAGCAACTCAGCTTTGTGTAATTCCACATCGGGGCGAATCAGTTAACTTACTCGGATTAAAATCATCTCGGGCCAGGTCACATCGGGCAGGTACTCGAGTAACGGATCGGAACAATCACATCGGCCATTCACCTGCAACACTTAGCTCGGGTCGGCTGATTTCATGTCGGGAAAAGGTAAACCATATCGGTCGGGGCGGTCGCGAGGATCAACTCGGGAAAGTTGAGTCGGATCGTTCGAATAACACATCTCCATCGGGTTCTTCCTCTATAACGAGGGAACAATCTTAATTCCTTCTTTTGATTTTACAAGTTATGGTTTTGCATAGTGATCTTTATTTAGAACCTATTCATATAAGAGCTATTGGCTTAGTCAAATGGAACCCACCTAAGAAAGCATGAATAATATTTGAGAAAGTAAATCGTACAAGTTTGGCATGCAAATATGAGTTGCTTTTACTACCTATATCTATGAATTACAAGTTTTCTAACTTGGCTTAATATTTAGTCATCGTGAAATACCGCTGTCAATCCATGTTATTTCGCTATGAATTCGAGCCTTTCATTTGAGTAGTCTCATTACCACTCAATCGAGCCCGAAACTGCATTAGACTTCTTAAGGACACATCAATCTGATTGCTTAGATGATCACCTTAACCATTTGCTTAATTCTTAAATATAATCTCAGTCTACTTGAACATGCCGTTTATCTTGTTCTTGATAATCCTGTGTTGTTAGAGTGGTATCTCAGCCAGAATATCTACAACAATGACATCTGCAAGGGGTCATTTAATTTTTACAACCATTACTCATCTGAACTGAAAGTCGCAGGTGCATAAATCCAATCCGGAGAACCAGTTGAGAAGCAAAAGGATTTTGGCAGCGCACTGGATGAGTGTTGGGCGATGGCATAGACACCAAAGGAGGAGAAACTTTGCTCATGGAGGCGAAATAATCCTATTTGACCAAGCCACCTTGGAAGCGCGGATCAGATTGCAATGTATAGCTGATATCTATTCTCAACTGCCAGGAATGAAAGCTAAGCACCGTCACTCTCAAACACTTAGCTCATTATAGCGTGTTTAATATCCAAATCCGTTTGTTACGACAGTTTAAACTTTCAAATGCTATAGAATAGTCCAAACCAGATTTTGTTTAATGATCGTAAAAACCCATCTGCCATAAGTTATTTTAAAAAAGGGCATTAAGTGATGAAACTCTAGCCTGATTTTGGAGGTCACGAGATCATGTCATCGGGCGCTATAGTTGCGGTTTGAATCTTGAATATGCAATTTGGATTAGGTTTACCTTGAGTGCTCACTTACGTGACTTCTTGTTGCGAGAAAATGATGAAGGAATTGAAATTTCTTTATTTGAATATTGAACCTCGGCAAAGTCGGTTCGGGAAGATACCCGTTATGAATAATCACTTTGTATCATCATCTCACACCAAAATCATTTACGCACTCATGCGTACACACTTTAAATGGGTCTCACCAACCCTGGTCACTACCCTTCATTGGGAGAAGAACTGCACACACGATCAAATTCGACTCACATATGCTTCTTCGGATCACCATGAATCACCATCTCGGGTGTGATTTTCTCGGGAAATCTCAAGATTTCATCTCCGGTCAACACCCGAGACATGACAACTCAACAGGGAGAACTGCTAGAATCATGTAATTGGAAGGGAACAACTACCCAATGGAGGATGTCAACCTCAGGGATAGTCACGAGTTGCTGCAACACCAATCACTTGTTTGCCAAGGTCAAAGGGGATCGAAGCTGATATATAGCATTAAGAGTTGTCACTTACCGAGACACAGGCCATGGCGCCAGCCAGTGGAAATGAAAGCTAAGTGTCACTATCCTCAAACTCTTAAATTCATTCAATACAGTGCATGTAACGAATTCGTTCATTGTGATACGTATATCATTCAAATGCTAGTGAGTCATACAATCGTATTTTGTGTATAATTGTAAAAACCTGCCTGAAATTACTTCGAAAAACATTAAGTACCCACTTTTTGGCCTAATTTCGGCAAAAATAAATCACGTAGTTAGTAATACCTTTGTCGATTAGATTTGGCATATGCTATCGGGCTTAAATTTTGCTTAGGCCTCGGGGTACTCACTTAATTGACTGGATATTGCAGAAAAATGACGATGGATCGTGTATTGGCCCTTCAGTGAGATCATTTTGGAGGAATCTTGTTACGGACGATCACTTTGGATCAACCATCTTGGAGTTAACCACACTAGTCTGCTCATGGAACATCATTTCGTCTAAGGAAGCTATCTTGGAACAAATAGTTCAAATCAGAAAGCAACTCAGACAATCTTGGAGCAAATAGTTCAGATCAATCAACTCAGAAAAAAACAAAGTAGTGTCTCAGGCTACACCTACTCGCGCCAGATCACATCGGGGCACATACGATCCTCTTGGATCCCAGACAGAAACATCAATGACCAGCACGTATCGGGCATTCATCCTCTTCGGGCGATAACTAAGAGCGCTTCTCCTAACCAACACATCCCGTCACACAAAACGCGCAGTGATGCGGAAGTTCTCTCATGAATGGCACCAATCAAGTTCAGGGCAGCTCCAGATATGACAAGTCAAGGATTGCCCAGACCATCTCGAACTTCAGCACCAGACAAGCTTGGCTCGGGACAACAAATTGGACATCACACTTTGATGCGTGTCGTAACCACAACAAATTAATTAATACTTTACTACCTAATTAACAAGTAATATAGGGTAGTCAAGGTCGATCCCACGAGGAGCACGAGATTCTAGTTGTAAAGATTGTCACGAAAAAGGGGGTGTAAAAAGCAAAAGAAAATAAACAAAACAATTAAAAGGTAAAGTTGAAAGCAATAAGAGAGACAAGATCAAGGAATCCTTCTTCGTTTGCAAAACAATGATTCAAGTTATGTTCTTTTCTACTTGTTATTAGTCACAAATTATCATCAACCGTGTAGGAAAGCGACTAGATCAGTGCTAACCCCTAAATCCCTTGTATCACAGGATACGGAAGTTCTCGACAGTTACCGGATTCTATTTACCAAACCACCTAGTAGTAGATCACTCTAGATGTAATTTAAATAAACGCATTAAGATTTATGAACTTATTAGGTCAATATTAGTAGTTGGACTCTTAGATCAAGGTCTACTTGCTAACGTTGTTTCACACACAATTGCTCCACGGAATCCCTCCGCAAGGTCTCGTGTTTGCTACTTATGTAAATAGTCAAAAACGATTACTTATCTCTAACTTTCACTAGCTTTAGATTAAATCGACAAATCAATTTAGTTGGCCACCCAAACAATCTATCAATCAATCATGAATGTCATTAAGATCATTCCTATTAGTAAAAATAAACGATAATCATGTGAAAAACTTCAAGATAGAATTGAAAACAAAACTCAAATTATATGTTAAGAACTAGGAATTCATCCTCAATCAATAATAAAATTAGCTACTCATGTTAAAGAGTTCACACAAAGAATAAGAAAAGAAAGAATTTGTGTGTGTAGAGAGGTGTGTGTAAGAGAGGTGTGTAAAACTTCTCTATTTATAGGCTTCAATATTCTCCAAATCTTCAAGGATTAGAATCCTTTTCCTTTTGCAATTCAATTTCCAAATCCAAGCTTTTCTCAATTCTTTCATCTTCTCTTTCCAAATTTGAGTCCAATTCTCCATCAATTCCAAGCCCAAGTCTTCACACCCATGAGAGAAGTCCATAGAAAGTCGGAACTTTTGTCGTCGGAAAATCGGGATTGTGGCCGGAATCCGTAGGAATAAATCGCCGCCGGCCACTTTGAAAATTCTCTTGTCGCTGGAGAATATTCGACGGAATATTAAAATCGGTCATCGTTAGGACTAACGGTCAAACGGGTCAGCCGTCATCAACTGTTAGTCAGCGGGTCAAGGGAAGTGGGAGTCGGCCATTTATAGTCGACAACGAGTCGGGTGAATGATCTTACTCGGTCTAACTCAAATGAGTCAGAATCTTGGAGCGGTCATCGGATTCGCTCGGATCGGTCACCGCATGTCTCACCGAGTCAACTCGCCGGCGGAAATTTGGTAGAGTTCGTTCCAATTACGGGACTTTCCGCCCGAATTCGAGGCCATTCTTTTCGGCTCAATCTATTTAAGAAACCTAACATACATCTAACACCATTCAATGTCATTCACTCCTTCTCTGCTTCATCAATTTCCAACAGTAGCAGTGAGGTCTCGTTCTTCATCCACAGACCCATAGCAGCACTCCCATACATAGCTATGTTGATTCACAGACCCCTCTGCTTCTCTCTGATTCGAACAAGCTCAACCACAGAGACCCATCTCTAATCTCCACAACACCTCGAGACTACTACCCCTCTCTCCGATTTCAACCGAACCACCTTCATCTTCTTCTCCCTGTCTATTTTCCGATCTCCAACAAACCCATTTCTCGATATCTTGATTCGATTCAAACCCATTCAATCCTTGATCTATCGAACTCAAAACCCATTGTTCTTCTCACCAATAGCTCTCGATTGGGCGAAGTTCTCATTCAAACCCTAGCTCTTCTTTCATGGCGGCATCATATGGCTGCAAGCTTAACAAAATCATTCCACTAAAGCATCATCGATCTACGCCATGACAGCAGCAATCGATCCCAATCGATTCAGCGAGCCTAAGTTCTTTCTCCAAACAATGAACCACCTCAACACCTTCACTGAGTCGAATTGTTCTTGGTTTCAAAAACAAAGAAGCATTTGCTTCAACGAGAGAACAATTTCTCGTTTTTAGGGTTGTAAAGATTTGGGTGGGATTTTTAACACCCCCACTAAGAACCACCCCGAGATGGGTGCCTAAAGTAGGTGGTCACTTACGATAAGGGCTAGCCAAAGTTTCCGGCCCCTTAACCTCTCTGGCCTGTCTATAGTATTCCTCCAGAAAGTTGCCCCTTAACCTTAGTTGGGCTCCATATATCAATCTCGTAAAATGACCTTTTCGCCCTTTTGGCTCAAATTGGGTGATTTCTTCTTCTTTTCTCCGTGCGACTCCAAAGTAGCTACAAAACTCAAAACAAGCGTAAAATACATAATTTACGGGAAAAATAGCAAAGAAAGCATAAACTACTAGATAGTAAATTAGGTGTATTCTACACCTATCAAATTCCCCACACTTAGACTTTGCTAGTCCTCGAGCAAATCAAACTAAAAACTCACAACTTCAAAGCGTTCAAGCGTCCCAAGCATCAAAGAGTTATGAGGACATAGAGTTTTACGCATGCTAGTAATAAGAAGTTAGAAATACTAAAGAACATATTCTCATTCTTAAATGTTGAGTGAGAAATAACCACACCATAATGAGAGAATGCGTGTTTGAGAAGCGATCAATAAGCATTTCGCCTCGACACGCCTCACCAAAAGGATTTTATGATAATTGCACTCAAAACTGACTTTTTATGGTTCTCACGGGTGTGCGGTAGGAATGAAGATAGAAATCATGCATCACGTTGAATGGTGGGAAGGATAACTTAGAAATATTTTTAAAAACCCACATCTTTTAATATTTTGAAAAACCATTTTTCTGACGATCTCTACGAAAGGAAATCAATCATATTATCGAGGATGAGATTACTTACTCACCTTCACATCCGATCGCCAATTATGATAACACCACTCTCACGGCATCCAATAGAAACGTTTATCTTCTTGGTCTTCGTCTTCGGTTTCAACTATTGGTGATAAACTCTCGAATTTCATAAACCCTTGACAATTTATAACCTTTTTTACCTTAAATCCTTGTCGCTTGAAACTTCCTTATAAATTTTCCTTCCCCACGGTTTATTAAATAAAAACAAATATTTCTCTTGTTTTTTTTTTTTTTTTTTTTTTTTTTTTTTTTTTTGAAACACAAGAGAAATTAAATACAAAAACCATGGCCGTGGAAGAAGTATTTTACCGCTTGATTCTTCACAACTTGTATTGTCTTGAAATCATAAACTTCAAAAATTCTCACCTTTTAATTTTCTTCGCTCTTATAAATAAGTCTTCATACTTGGATATAAAATTACCTCATTGTATTGTAAGTCCTCAACATATATGTAAAAATCCGCTCATTTGTATGTTGCTTTTACTTGAGTTTGAAATTTGCTCTTTTTCTCGTTTTGTTGCTTGTAAACCTTAAACTTTTCCAACTTTCCTTGTAGATTTTGATGTCGCTCCTAGTTGATGATGAGAGTGTTTCTATGGATCCGTTGTTGTCGCGAGAGAGAATGGTGCTAACTGCAAATCGAACTACAAGAAGGAGGCTTTCATCTATAGACGTCACCCTTATGATTGACAAAATTTGCACTCAAGAGATCAAAGAGTAGTGCTTCTATTGGTGGGAGGTTGGGTAGCTCACCATTCTACCCGGAATTAACGTACGGTGACACACACTCAAAAGAAAGCTCTTTAGTAGATGGAAAATTTCTGGTCGGTGCCTCACATGATATGAATACGGGTAGTCTCCACTAATGATTGATCAGCAACTCTAATAATGCACTTCTCCCTGCACCAAATTCGCATCACCGGCATGATTAAATCCATTATTTAACACTCAAACAAACAAAAAATCCGAATGTAGTTCTCTAACATTTCCAAGTTCAATTATGTCGGTCAAAATCTCTATGTAAACATACCTAGAAGTATGCTAGGGACTCTAAAATCTCTAAAAGTTGTAGGTTTAAGTAAAACTTTTTTTTTTTTTTTTTTCAAAATTTTTTAATTTTTTTGTAATTTTTTTTTTAAAAACATGCTTAACCACTCCCCCACACTTAAACCTTACATTGTCCTCAATGTAATTGAATCCTCTAGTAAAGTCAAGGTGGGAGATTTTAACATGATAAGAAACAAGAAAAAGAAATAACAAAAAGCAAAAAGATAAGAAATACAAAACCGATGGGTTGCCTCCCATTAAGCGCTTGTTTTAAAGTCGGCGCCCGACTTGGCTCTTGCAAGATTCATTCCCCATATACTAACAATCGGAAAATTTGAGGATCCACCCATAATACCTGTTTTGAAAACAATAACTCCATACAAATATTAGCACAAGAAAATAATAATGATGTTATCGCCCGATAGAAATTTCCCCCACACTTATTCTCGTCCACACTCGGAAGTGTATAAAGAACATAGAATTTGGGAATTTCCATGTGTTCCTCTTGGCAAACCTGCATGGTGTTAGCATCAAGTGTTTCCAATGGTGGGTATTTAGAAACAAAATCATCCAAAAATACTTTCGAAGCACATACATTCAAACCAATAGGAGGTAAAGGAGAAGAATCAAGATGCAAGGGATTAGACAAACCTTGCACACTCTCTTGTATTATAGAATCCTCTTCATCCTTAAAAAATTCAAGTGAAATACTTACCTCTTGTATATCGTGGTCCTCTATTAAACCTTGCAACCATTCTTCGTCGTTTTCTACCTTAACCAAAGTCTTGGCATCATTAAAATCATTGGCAAGTTCAATTGGGTCTTCCACAAAATCAATGAATGTGGTTTCATCCTCTAGTATCATCTCTTCAACATTCTCATCATCGGAATCGGGCCATTCACTAAAATGATTCTCATCTGTATAGATTGTAAAATCTTCTTGTGCGGGTGTTACCGTTTACAACAATAGGTAAGTCACACCCAATCTCCTCCTTTTGAATAGGTGAAGGATCGTTATTATGATCCGGAGTTGGAATAACTTCCTCATTGTCGGAACATTCATACACTTCCAGCGGACTCCCATCTTTCCCTAAGAAATTTTTGCCAAGCAATAAATGCATCTTCCTCAAGCTCTTCCTTTTGAATAGGTGATTGATCATTATTAAGATCAAGGCTCGAGTAATCTACACTAGCGTCATCAAAAGTCTCCAAAGGTTGGTCCTTTTCAACACAATCATCTTCATTTCGGACTCACCATAATAAGAATCTTCATCGGTTTCATAACCTTTATCCAGGCGTCGTTTAAGTTCCATATGAATAGTCCTACTAATTTCTGCGACAAGCTCTTCCTGAGTCTCCATCATCTTCCAATTTGTATAATTTCTTGCAAGTTTCTGACGTTCACACGCTTACCACCGTTAGACGGCATCTCCTCTTTTGGAAAAAGTGAAGGAAAAACACGATGAAGAGGAGTATATTCCAAATTCTCTGTCGCACATTACTAGAAAACAAATTGTTAGATGCATAACTATCCTTCCATCCATGTGATTGTCCACTTACATACCGTCATAAGGTTGTTGATATGTATGAGAATATCCATAAGGTTCTCAGAGAAAATTTATCATAGCCAAAATATTGGTTTTGATTGTATCCTAAGGATGGTTGGAAGTTGTCATAATGTTGAGGTTGAAAATCGTATTGATTGTTATAATATGCTTGCTCTCGTCCACCGTACATGGAAAATCGATACCTGAAATAAGATTCTCAAAAAAAACTTAAGTTAGATACGAAATAGAATCCAACAAAGCAAGAATAAAGCAAAAAGAAAAATAAAAACAACTAAAATCGTCCGTTGCTCCCGACAACGAGCGCCAAAAATTTGATGCGTGTCGTAACCACAACAAATTAATTAATACTTTACTACCTAATTAACAAGTAATATAGGGTAGTCAAGGTCGATCCCACGAGGAGCACGAGATTCTAGTTGTAAAAATTGTCACGAAAAAGGGGTGTAAAAAGCAAAAAGAAAATAAACAAAACAATTAAAAGGTAAAGTTGAAAGCAATAAGAGAGACAAGATCAAGGAATCCTTCTTCGTTGCAAAACAATGATTCAAGTTATGTTCTTTTCTACTTGTTATTAGTCACAAATTATCATCTGCAGTAGGATAAGCGGCTAGATTAGCTAAACCCCTAAATCCCTAATATCCTGGGATACGGAAGTTCTCGATTATCGGATTCTATTTACCAAACCACCTAGTAGTAGATCACTCTAGATGTAATTTAAATAAATGCATTAAGATTTATGAACTTATTAGGTCAATATTAGTAGTTGGACTCTTAGATCAAGGTCTACTTGCTAACGTTGTTTTCACACACAATTGCTCCACGGAATCCCTCCGCAAGGTCTCGTGTTTGCTACTTATGTAAATAGTCAAGAAACGATTACTTATCTCCTAACTTTCACTAGCTTTAGATTAAATCGACAAATCAATTTAGTTGGCCACCCAAACAATCTATCAATCAATCATGAATGTCATTAAGATCATTCCTATTAGTAAAAATAAACGATAATCATGTGAAAAACTTCAAGATAGAATTGAAAACAAAACTCAAATTATATGTTAAGAACTAGGAATTCATCCTCAATCAATAATAAAATTAGCTACTCATGTTAAAGAGTTCACACAAAGAATAAGAAAAGAAAAGAATTGTGTGTGTAGAGAGGTGTGTGTAGAGATGTGTAAAACTTCTCTATTTATAGGCTTCAATATTCTCCAAATCTTCCAAGGATTAGAATCCTTTTCCTTTTGCAATTCAATTTCCAAATCCAAGCTTTTCTCAATTCTTTCATCTTCTCTTTCCAAATTTGAGTCCAATTCTCCATCCAATTCCAAGCCCAAGTCTTCACACCCATGAGAGAAGTCCATAGAAAATTCTGAATTTTTTGTCGTCGGAATTGGGATTGTGGAATCCGGCAGGAATAATCGCCGTAGCCGCTTTGAAAATTTCCATCAGTCGGAGAATATTCGACGAATATTCCGTCGATCCCACCGATTAGGACTAACGGTCAAACGGGTCAACCGCTATCGGTCATGATTAGTCAACGGGTCAAGGGAAGGGAGTCGACCACTATAGTCGACCTTGAGTCGGTGAATGATCTTACTCGGTCTAACTCAAATGAGTCAAATCTTGGAGCGGTCATCGGATTCGCTCGGATCGGTCACTGCGCCGTCACCGGAATCGACTCGCCGTGGGAAATTTGGCAGGAGTTACCTGTTCGATTACAGGACTTTCCGCGAATTCGGGCCATTCTTTCGGCTCAATCTGCTAAGAAACCTAACATACATCTAACACCATTCAATGTCATTCACTCCTTTCTGCTTCATCAATTTCCAAAAGAGCGGTGAGGTCTCGTTCTTCATCCACGGACCCATAGCAAGACTCCCATACATAGCTATGTTGATTCACAGAGACCCTCTGCTTCTCCCGATTCGAACAAGCTCAACCCACGAGACCCATCTCTAATCTCCACAACACCTCGGACTACTACCCCTCTCTCCGATTTCAACCGAACCACCTTCATCTTCTTCTCCCTGTCTATTTTCCGATCTCCAACAAACCCATTTCTCGATATCTTGATTCGATTCAAACCCATTCAATCCTTGATCTATCGAACTCAAAACCCATTGTTCTTCTCACCAATAGCTCTCGATTCAGGCGAAGTTCTCATTCAAACCCTAGCTCTTCTTTCATGGCAGCATCTGCTTATGGCTGCAAGCTTAACCAAAATCATTCCACCAGCATCATCGATCTCTGCCATGACAATGAAGAATCGATCCCAATCGGTCAATGAGCCTAAGTTCTTTCTCCAAACAACAGAACCACCTCCAACACCTTCGGCTGAGTCGAGACCTGTTCTTGGTTTCAAAAGCAGCGCCAATGACTGCTTCAACGAGAGAACAATTTCTCGTTTTTAGGGTTGTAAAGATTTGGGTGGGATTTTTAACACCCCGAAGCTAAGAACCACCCTGAGATGGGTGCCTAAAGTAGGTGGTCACTTCGATAAGGGCTAGCCAAAGTTTCCAGCCCTTAACCTCTGCTGGCTTTGTCTATAGTATTCCTCCAGAAAGTTGCCCCTTAACCTTAGCTGGGCTCCATATATCAATCTCCTGTAAAATGACCTTTTCGCCCTTTTGGCTCAAATTGGGTGATTTCTTCTTCTTTTCCTCCGTGCGACTCCAAAGTAGCTACAAAACTCAAAACAAGCGTAAAATACATAATTTAAGGTGAAAAATAGCAAAGAAAGCATAAACTACTAGATAGTAAATTAGGTGTATTCTACACCTATCAAATTCCCCACACTTAGACTTTGCTAGTCCTCGAGCAAATCAAACTAAAACTCACAACTTCAAAGCGTTCAAGCGTCCCAAGCATCCAAAGAGTTATGAGGACATAGAGTTTCGCATGCTAGTAATAGAAGTTAGAAATACTAAAGAACATATTCTCATTCTTAAATGTTGAGTGAGAAATAACCACACCATAATGAGAGAATGCGTGTTTGAGAAACGATCGATAAGCATTTCGCCTCGACTTTACGCACCAAAAAGGATTTTATGATAATTGCACTCAAAGACAGACTTTTTTATGGTTCTCACGGGTGTGCTTGAGTAGGAATGAAGATAGAAATCATAAATCACGTTGAATGGTGGGAAGGATAACTTAAAATATTTTAAAAACCACATCTTTTAATATTTTGAAAACCATTTTTCCTGGACGATCTCTACGTAAAGGAAATCAATCATATTATCGAGGATGAGATTACTTACTCACCACATCCGATCGATTATGATAACACCACTCTCACGGCATCCAATAGAAACGTTTATCTTCTTGTGCTTCGTCCCGGTTTCAACTATTGGTGATAAACTCGAATTTCATAAACCCTTGACAATTTATAACCTTTTTACCTTAAATCCTTGTCGCTTGAAACTTCCTTATAAATTTTCCTTCTCCACGGTTTATTAAATAAAAACAAATATTTCTCTGGTTTTTTTTTTTTTTTTTTTTTTTTTTTGAAACACAAGAGAAATTAAATACAAAACCATGGTAGTGGAAGAAGTATTTACCGCACTGATTCTTCACAACTTGTATCATCTTGAAATCATAAACTTCAAAAATTCTCACCTTTTAATTTCCTTCGCTCTTATAAATAAGTCTTCATACTTGGATATAAAATTACCTCATTGTATTGTAAGTCCTCAAATATATATGTAAAATCATTTCCATTTGTATGTTGCTTTACTTGAGTTTGAAATTTGCTCTTTTTCTCGTTTTGTTGCTTTAAACCTTAAACTTTTCAACTTTCCTTGTAGATTTTGATGTCGCTCTAGTTGATGATGAGAGTGTTTTACATGGATCCGTTGTTGTCGCAGAGAGAAGAATGGTGCTAACTTAAATCGTAAACTTACAAGAAGGGAGGCTTTCATCTATAGACGTCACCTTTTATGATTGACAAAATTTGCACTCAAGAGATCAAAGAGAAAAAGCTTCTATTGGTGGGAGGTTGGGTAGCCTACCATTCCCCCCGAATTAACGACGGTGACACAGCAAAAAGAAAGCTCTTTAGTAGATGGAAAATTCTGGGTCGGGTGCCTCACATGATATGAATACGGGTAGTCTCCACTTAATGATTGACCAGTTAACAACTCCTAATAATGCATGATGAATGCTGTATATTATTTGTTTTGAAATAACAACCACATTTAATATGATACGTTTAGTTTCCTTAGCCTATTAAGCGTGATAGATAAACTAACAAAATGATGTGTGTATCGAGTTTCTAAATGGTTACGAGCTGACATACCTAGTGGCATGGTGTCTGAAGTAAAATTACTAGAACCAGACGCCATTCTCACATACATTTTCTCGTTCTACGTGCATTCATTGATATGTCTAACATGATAATGACACTTAGACAAGATGGCTTCGTATGCCATACCGGTGTTTCATTTTGTTTTAATATGTTATCACTCGCGGAAGCATAACAATACCAATCTTTGTTAAAATTGAAGCATGATGCTCCGACTATCGTCTAGTATTCTTTGTATTTCTAATCGTGGCTGAACATCCAGTGCTTGGATGAAACCACGTGGCGAATCCGACAGGGAACCTCGAGAGTAGTGAATTTCAGTTCTGAGCATTGCAATCAGTTCTCTTACCATGAAAACAAAGAGCTAAGCGTTTCTCATCTCAGAAATCTTATCTAGCGTGTCAGAATTAATTGAATGATGATGCAATATGGTTTTCAAGTCTGATTCGTATTTGGAATGCTTAGCCTTATAGAGTTCACACGCCACAACTTAGCATGTTGTGTCAGATACCATTACACACAAGTCAAATTCTTTTCATCGTATAACATGCTATGCCTGTTGTAGAAAACGCTTCTATGAAATGTTTTGAACTACGGTTATCCTTGGGATCTTCAGATTTCTCAGGGTCATCCCAATGGAATGGCTCGAGATGGTCTAAATGTTTTGATTCCAACCGGACGGTCAGATCGAGGTCACCACTTACACGAAGACTTTTGTGACTAAATAACACGAGGCGCCTTGGGTTGTTAATGTGATGTAAATTAACACAAAGTCATTTCTGTACTCGGTCGTCAAACGGAACGAGCTCTAGAGGTGATCCAAGAGCACGGACGGAGCAGAGCTATGCGTCTAATGGTCGTTTGAACGGAGCGATGGCATTGTCTGAAGTGCCGGTGGCACTCTGCACTAAGATCATGCTATTCGAACTCGGGGAGATGACGGTGTGCAAGTGCCGAGGTAGCCTGAGGGCCCTGGTGGCTGGAAGCGTGTGCAGATTGTCGAGGCACGAGTACTTCGACAGTCGAGCATACTAGCATTGCTCCCATCGCAAGTGGCGAAATCACTTGCCCAAGACGGTTAATTGATAACTCCTGGGTTATCCGGGCCGACAGAATTTTAGTGACCAAGCACCCTACCACTAGATCAAATGACGGTGATAAGATACTCAATCGGGACATGGCATTGGGCCCGATGACCTCTCCCTGTTGAGCGTGTTCGATGATATGGAATATTAACTAATGCCTACTTTGGAGATGATTAGTATTGCAGAAAACGTATGCTAAGACTATGAACGGCCATGCATAACTTGGCAAATGCTGGGCTGAACTTTGGCGTTGAACTTAACTTTATCAAGTGAAAGTGGTACTTGAAGGATTCATACGGAAATGAACTAGTGGGAGCACCTCATGTATGACGCACATACATCGCAACAGGGGAAACACAATGGCAACGACGTGGACCCACCGGGTTATCGCAGTGAAACTTGCATAGCATGAAGTTCGTAAATAGTCAAATAACAGAGGCTGTGGGTAAACACAACAGCTTCAAAAGGATAACATGTAAACTGAGCTAACTATAGCCCGGGCTATATTACAGGGGCATAGAAACTACGAAAGAAGAATAACTGGCCTTGCTATGATTACGATCAAGAATGGTAAGTAAAAGCTATGAACCACTTTATAACGAGCCGCTTCACAAACCAATTAAAGGCAACAAGATTACGAAGTTTCGAGTTTCTTTGAATCATACTAAAGGCAGCAATAACAAAACTGTATCAGATTTGACATCTCTAGCAGCAACGAAGGTCACGGATACAGGACATAAAGTGGTTATAAGGTGAATGATATGACTTGGCACACACAAAGGAGCTAAGGTGGTCCTCGAGTAATGTGGCGAGTACAGCAGCAGCTAGTTCTTTTCGTGGCATGTCTATGTATAGCAGATAACGCACCCGGAATGCTTGAAATTACTGAGATGACTTCATCGGCGATAGCAAGCTAAGGTAGGGCATGATTGTTGTCCCCGAGACTACACAAACGAATAGGGCAAGTACGCTAGCTGGGATGAAGCAGATTGTATTCTTTTGCGTACCCTTCAAACAACTAGATAATCACAAGATTGATGCAAGAAAAATGCTTTGGAGGATCTGACACGAGAACACCCTCATCGTTGAAGCAAACCGAGGATGCTAAGACTGCCGATGGTGATTAGCAAAAGCTAAGTACCATCTACTACGATAAATTGTCCTATTGTGTATTTCACTTGTTGATTCATTCACATAACCATAACGACCACAATAAATAAACATCTAGACAATTTGACATGCCACACTAATAGCTTGAATTAGCCCCTGCATGTCTTTCTACCGTGGGATACATGATGTGTCATGAGCATGCCTAGCAAACAAAGATTGCATAATCGAAATAGTGGCTCCCATCTTTACAATTGCATAATAACATGCTTGGCTGTAGAAATGCTATATAAAGTACCTCACTTTCGTCTTTAAAGATTAAATGCGAGCTTCTCGGGGCTTATCACGAACACAGTGCAAGGCAGTTAAGACGGAAAACCTTTGACACTAGGACAAGAAGGTACAAAGCCTCTGACTTTGTACGTTTTTCTCATTTTGAACTTTATCAACCAAGACATATCTTGATTTAACTCTATGAAAGCATGTCAAACATTGAACGTGAATAGTATTCCGTGATCTTCTAACTCGCGACAATCTGTTGGGTCTTTGTCGCTTGATTCACCGTGATGCTTATGCTAATATCAAAGTTTTTGAATGTATATCATAAAGGTGCTTAAGGTATAACAAGTGCAACTTCCCTAATGAATAGAAAGGGTAGCCTCGTTCCTGTAAAGAGTTTCAAAAAACGATGATTGGACAAGAACTGGTGACAACTAAACCAGACAAAGTTTGAGCACTCGACCAACAAGGCGTGATCGCAACAACTTTGAACACTAAGAATGCATGACTAGACTATCTGGGGCTAATCATCACCGGGAATATTGCACACAAAAAGTTTAGGAGGTTATCTTGAAGGAGGCTTTGGCGATCACCAAGGGATAACTCGGGCAAATATAGCAATCCACAATTAGTAGTGGAGACCAGCCAAAATGATGGAGTTACAAGGAATATCACGGAACGACGACAATAGTCAGCAATGAACCAAGAGTTGCCTTGAAACTTCGCACAAGAATATGGGCAAGTATGCATACTGCAGACGCAGTATGTATCCTTCTACTCAGTTCCTTCAGCAACAATGTAAAGCCATGAAGCCCACGACAACGTTCATCCGATGCATCACTAAGTCGAAGTTATCAACTTACCAAACAAAAAAGACCCACAACGGAGGCGGACCCACAGTTTGCATCGGGAAAAGGAATCCAGTTAAAACCGAGAAGAGCAACTCAACATCAGAACTTCCCTACAAGAATGCAACATGGAAATTATGGCCAGCAGCACCAAGAGAGTTGTTTACCACCAAAGTTAGACACAGTTGAATAGTCTCTTGATTCTTGGACCCTCCGTATTCCACTGTATTGAAGACACCATCTTGAACAAGTGTTAAATGTGACTATCCTTAAGAGAATCACAATAACGAGGAATTTGAACTCAGATGCAAGCTTTAACAGAGAGGCAAGTATACCCAAGAATTTCAAATCAACTAAAGTGAATAAATCTTACAAGACGAGACACTTGACCAGAGCCAATATAACAACACGATTTGAACTCGCCTTCAATACTCAAAAAGCTGGTTTGGGCAAAGAGGAGATAAGAACACGACATCGAGCACAGTTGAAGCATACGAACCAATCGAGAAGTACGACAAGATCAGGACCGAAAACAGTGAAGCGCCTAGCAGTGAGGCGTGCCACTTGGAAGCCCATATTCAACAACTAACAGCCCGACGTAAAACCCAAGTCGCTACAAGTCGATAGTACACTAACAACCAGTTTGGATAACATGAATTAGTAAGCCAAGGCCTCGAAGCAAAAGCAACAACAACGCAGACGATTTACCCCGTCAAGGATTTTCTTAGGATTGCTCTACGATCAAACCTCGAAAAGGGGCATAAATGTAGGAGTAAAAATATGTATGAGACACGTGTCGAAAGATTAAGGCGTAGCAGTATAGTTAGGTACAACTCCGCCTCTACAGGAAACAAGGCCTTGCTAGCTCTTATCTTAACTAGTCATCCCTAAGGGCATTATTGTAACTTGTGTACATCCCTACCCCTTTATAAGGGAAAGAGAGAGATGTTTGTGGGGATCCCTCTCCTTCTTCCCACAACCTAGAGCTAACAAGAACTCTATTCCCTTCAATGGAGTTAGAATGTAACACTTCCGATCATAGTGAAACCCGTGGATGTAGGCTTCATTAATGGCCGAACCACGTAAAAAAACCCTTGTGTTCATGTTTACTTTGATGCACTTTGTTCCTCACTTGTTGATAGATCTTGATATTAGGTGTTAAGTTTTATTGGGTGTGGTTGTTATATTTTAGCAACTACAACATGGAAAGAAAGAAAAATAGAACGAAAATATTGAAAAACATGGAAAAATTAAATAGAAATGCCTGACTCCAGTGGTTTTCTTTCTACAGTAGAATAGATTCCTTTCAGATGATACAAAGAGAGAGTCAGAGACACAACATTGTTGGTCACTGCTACAGCAGTCGTCCCTTTTTCTTTGTTTTTTTAATTTATAATAATTAATAGTCGTATATATTAGTTGTAAACATGGTGTGTACTTGATAAATTTCATTAATCAAATGCCACCACGATTTGATCATTGCTAACCTCACAGTGATCTCGTGGTCACACAGTACATCAGCCCTGATTAAGAAACATGCCAAATTCATTTCTTATATTAAATAACAACCTTCCACCAACAACAACTATACCAGCACATGCAAACTTAATTTATATCCGAGTTAGTCCGCTCAACGTTGAAATTTTCCGAACTTGACAGAGTCATATTATCCATCTACATAACACGGCAAGTCCCAGAATGTCTTACTCAAGGAAACAACCCGTCAAATCAACGTGTTGAATTTTAGATCTGGGTGACTCAGTTTAAAACTGGGTTGTGGCAAATTCTTTATCTGATTAAAATAATATAAAATACATGTGAATCTTGCGAGTTGCTTAAAAATGATCGGGGAGTTAACTTTTGTGTCGACTTCACGACATAATGTACAATTGTACACTAAAAGGGAAGACCAGGTCAAGTGCAGCCACAGACCCCAGTCCCAGATGTATTGGACGGTCCTAAAAAGTTATTAGCCAACTTCTTCACTAGACTTTGTGTTTGAAAGTTGAAATTTATGTTAATTGTTGTCATAATTCAATGTATTTATTCTTATGATCAAACCACTTGTTTGTCCATATATGGGATGGGGATTCATTAAATAAAACAAAAGGGTGAAAGATATTGTATGTTCTTGACCATCTTTACTACTATATATTAATCAAGTAAAGCCTCTTTTTTTCCTAAAGCTTTTTACTCCAATGGGTAACAAGTTTCAGCCCCTCGGCGATGGGTAACAAGTAAAGATATTATATAATTCTTTACTTGAAATTGAGGACTAACTCGGCGATGGGTAACAAGTTTCAGCCTGTAGATACCATAATCTGCATCACACACATGGCGACTGTCGAGAGCTGAAGTAGGATAATATGGAGCAACAGAATGCACCGCATCTTGTCCAAGGCTGCTTCAATATGAAGCTAAGGCTAATTTAGTAAAACTGACTAAGTATTTTCCTATATAAAGAAAGATTATTAGGTTAGAAAAGGAGAGAGGCCTCCTTCACCTTTCAGCCTCTCTCACAAAACTCCATCTCTAATGGAGTTTCATACCTTTTGTAATAAAACCAATACGAAATAAAACTCACACTATCATTACCCAGTGGATGTAGGCAATGCCGAACCACGTAAATCACTTGTGTTGATGCCTTCTTATCCACGATTACTCTTTATCTTTGGCTTACGATTCTTATTTTCATTCAATTTGGTTTCTTGTTTTATGGTTTCACTCAATTGGTTGTGTACACCAAACGATCGGTGTTCACAATTTGGCATCACCGTGGCGGAAGTAAAGAATTTATTCTACCCACTCAAGATTTGTTTTCTTTGAAATGTTATACTACTAATTTAAAATTGGTTTTGAGTTTTCTTTATCTCTTTCATCTCATATCTCTGTCGATTTGTTGTTTTTACACCTGTTATTTGTTTGGGTACCATTCAAAATCTAGGATACCATGTGAAAAGCAAGATCTGTCCTTTCTTTGTTGGAAGCACCAAGAATCCTTATTCCTTTATCTAAAAGATCGCTATCACCATTGGTACGATCAAATGACAACATCAATAAATCCCATTATTGCGCGATACCTCTCGGCTCCATCTCTAGGACACGGAATGCTCAAGCTCACCTTAATTCATCATCACTTGGAAAAGCATCGGGCCGCATAACTCTACTTCTGTCAATGGCGGCGACAAGCGAAACTATCGACATTAATGGCTTCAACCTACTTGAACCTTCTACGATTTAATCCCAACATCAAGCTAAATCATCCCATCGGTCACCGATCATCACTTTCCTATTGGAGCCACAACAAGACCCACCATCGATCACCGCCACTCCTCAGAACTCCTGAGATTTCTCCTAAACTCGACCCATATATATGCTCTCTACTCGGTCAATCCATCTCCATCGATGCTCCATCGGACTTCATCCCTTTCTCGAGATTGGACGGGGAAAAGCGATCATCTTCTCACCGCCATTATTCGCTGCCATCATTATCGCCGGTAGCCGTTAGCGGTCAAATCCATTCTCAAGGCTTCGGCTAACGTCAACTTCCGTTCACTATTACTTCCGGCCGGTTCCATCTTCTCTACCCAACCACGGACCACCGACTCCATGTTGTCTCATCACTTCCTGTTTACCTGGAAACCAACAAATACTCGGCCCAGTGCCACGACCAGCCATTACGATCACCTCTCGCAAGCTCCATCGATCGGCAACTACCAGCTCAACTCCCGGATATCTCTCGACCTCATTCTCCTGCCTTCTCGTCAATCACCTCACAATGATAGAAGCCACGCACGGATCTGGCCGATGCAAATTTAATTCATGACAAAATCTCCAAGCCTCAATCAGAAGACTCAATTACGAAACTCAACTTTCAGCTGGATTCAACTCTCCCTGATTCAAGCGGATTGAGCAGATTTGAGTTTGGGTTATCTTTTTGTGACAAAACTAACTGGTAATAATCATTTCAAGAAATATCCATCCGGCGACGTGACTCCGTCTTCGCTCCGGTGATGCAGCTCCGATCTTCACTCCGATGATGCAAGGTTACCATAGAAGCCAAATACACAATGGCACTGGGTCTTCCCACGGCGAGCCAAAGTCCAAACTCTACGAGCCAAAGTAGTGGACGGAAGCCAAATTACGGTGACAATGAAAGATACCTTGACACAAAGGATACGATGATGAAGATGGTAACTTGTGTGAGAAGACCAAATTGATGCACATCAACCTCGATCTCGAAGGAGAACAACAATCTAAGATGGAGGCTACATCACAGCGTGATAAAGGAGAGATGATGACATGACCTTGACACGCTATGTCACCGTAGCGTGATAAAGGAGGTTACATCCTC
Source organism: Papaver armeniacum (assembly GCA_023531295.1). Classification (NCBI taxonomy): domain Eukaryota; kingdom Viridiplantae; phylum Streptophyta; class Magnoliopsida; order Ranunculales; family Papaveraceae; genus Papaver; species Papaver armeniacum. The sequence goes on from JAJJWW010000397.1 coordinate 82,326, forward strand.
GGGCAGAACGTTCTTTGTAAGTCAAACTATGTCACCGCAAAGATAGCCCACTCAAGCCTGGCGAGGATGGTTCAAGCAAACTGGATGCGAGAGGATCACCCAGTGATGATAGCTCAATCCTCACTCCGCCATTTTCAATCCCGGCTTCGAAAGACACAAACCCTTGCAAAGACGATGATCCCAGGCCGACGATGCAAAGTCCTGGGATGATGGTGCGAGCCTTGCAACAATAGTGCAATGCGAACACGGAGATGGTACCAAGCACAGGATGAACCTCAAGCAGCGATCTTGATAGCACTGGAAGTGTAGCTCGTGAGAGTGTTACGGTGTCCAAAGCCTTGCCACGAGGATTCAAAATCGGTGAAAAGTTGCTGCCATGAAGAGGAGAGTGCAGCTACAATGTTAGTGACTTTATATGATACTAGCAACACACAAGTCAAGACATTATCACCAGCAGCTACAAATTTGGAGTTGCATACACCAACACGATGTAAGCTACACCAACGATGCTATAAAGACTCCTCGTAACCACAACGAGAAGGTGGTCAAGACGAAGATCTACCATGGCGCATGACGATCTTGTTATGTGCAATATGTGTTCAAAGGCAAGTATAGGGGCAAAGCAATGGAACCATGGGCCAACAACGCAGAGCCATGTCGCGAAGCAACTTATGACATAATAAGTTCATGGGTCATTTGCTAAATTTAAGATGCTAAACTCTATCCTCAGCTCAATTCAACTCACGAAGCTTTAAAGAAGATGCCCTTGCCATTTCAGAAGAGTTAACCAAAGCCTCGACACGAAGCCAACAACGATAATCTTTGGAGATAGGAGGCGTTTATGCATGACGCAGCCTTGAAGGGTTGCTGCTCACGACAAAAGGGATACATTCACGGATCCCATCGAAGACTATTAGCAGCATCGGTCCAGCACGAGATACGCCTGGACGCGCGACGCACGAGATACGCGAGATCTGTGGATGCAAGCTTCAAACCCCAGAAGCTTCGGGGTTCGGACTGCATTCTATAGCCTCATTCCATGGATCAATCAGCGGAGATCAAGACCAAGCCTCAACTCCAACTTCCCAGATTCAACTCCATGACTCCATCTCCGTAGGATACCCACGCCGAGTCACAACCTCACAGAGGAACAGGTCATGCAACCAACAAAAAAGCAACGATGCGGTGATGAAACATGCAAACATGAACATGAAGTACCCGGAAGAGCTAACAAGATAAGGCTTCGATCAAAAGACCGGCGCCAAAGGTGTAAACCCGAACGACGATACAAAGCTTAATGCTTATCATCCGGTGACCAAGTACTCTAAGCAACACTCCAATAACGAAGATGCAAAGACCAGTAGCTATAGAGGAAACATGAAGCACATTTGATGAAGTTGCCACTAGACCGGAAGCATTATCACCGATCTGAGGAGCAACCAATGCCTTTGTCTTAGCAGGTACAACGTCACAGAATTTAACCAAAGACCGAAGATACCTAACGCTTGTTCATGAATACGCTGACGTAGAGGCGCGGACCGTCTCAATCCCCTGTCTACTAAAGATAAAGAGGTGATCTTTGTATAGAGGCTGATAACGATAGTGCAACGCTTTGACCCCAAGAAGAGATCCCTGAAGAAGAGAGTCATGGCGCTTAAGAGGATAAGCCTTGTAACGATGGACCAAGATGCAGTCCCATTCATCCACGGATGCTAAATCGATGTTCAACCCGGTGAAAAACAACGCAGCTAAATCAAGGGTCAATGATAGCGAAGAGGTGCAGACCTTGCAACGATTTAACACGGATGGTGACGATCTTACCTAGCTTTGTGAAGAAGATCCAAAATCCACGAAAGTGACCTCCAAGAACAATGACGGTGGTACAAGCGTACCAATACGGTGATGGTGTAAGCTTCCCACTTTTCGAGGGTCCAACAACGAAAGGCTATCTATTTCTGAAGGTTACGCTATATACCCGGATGACGAAGATGTGGCATGACCTTGTTCGAACCTTGCGATATAACAACTTCAGTCTGACAACAATCTGAGGCATCAATTCCGAAGCCTCAAGTCCGATGCACAAAAAGTACCAGAAGAAATTAGGGTCGAAGGCTAAACACTGCACTCAATTCCGCAGCCAAACCTCGGGATGGACTACAAAGGCGATATACCGGTTGAGGCAACTAAAGAGTGTAGCTAAAGCTCAGTTAACACCTATTGTCGAGAATACAACTACAAGCCACGGTTCAACCCAAGTCGATGTCGATGGTGACATGAAGATGACAAACGATGTTGACAACAACCCAGTTTAACCCACATTACTATACAATGAACAAGTATCACGATGAAGGTGGTACAAAGCAACACCGACGCTCCTAGTAAACCCATATTCCATGACTCCTCATGCCAGAGGACCATAGGCCCGATGAGGATACCTTCGGAGGAGGGCGGTCCGGTTCAAAACCTCCTTGTTTTTGTTTCTCGGCAGAAATACGGCTAAACCATAACCATAAAAGACGGAGCCCACCGACATAGAAACCCAACGTACAAATTCACATACCAATGATCAAAAGTACCCAAAGTTTGATCTGTCATTGTCTCGGCAGCATAACACGATGGTGTAAAGCCCAGCGGAAAAGATGCAAAGAAGATAAAGATTTAAAGCTCAAGACGATGTGCCAAAGTTGAAGGACACGGCCACCTCAAGTTGCCAGGCAAAGCAAAGCAAAGTCAGGCGAGAATACAAGTTTATACGCACTGAACCGCAAGGGGAGGCCGGCGGCTACGATGCCAAAATTTCAGCAAAGCGACGAATACAACTCAAATCCTAAAATGCCACGGACGACGGGCATGCAAAGGGATAAAGACAATGCACGAACCATACAACCACACCTCGCAATAGATGGCACATGGGACGCAAACCAGATGATCAACGATGCAGCTCCAGCCCTCAATGGTACAAGGACGACATGGATGACACGGTTCTATGACGATCTCCCCCATCTTACGATCTCAAGCCCACAACGATACTTTACGAGACGATATCAAATTGTTGGCTATTTGACGCTTTTGAGCTAAAGATGGGCAACCCCGGCGTTCTTGGTACATGATGGGAAAGTCATATAAAGAAGATGTAGCATGACCCCATATAACTCCGATGAATGATCCGAAGCCTCAACACCGAAGCCTCGACACCGAAGCCTCGACACCGAAGCCGATGCCCAGCTCATGTCCGAAGATGCAGCCCCGGCTCAAATTGGTACAACTAAAGAATGACGTCGACAATGGCATATTTCATGCGATCTGGCGTGTGCAAGCTCTATTAACGCCTCTCCCCAACTAAGTCCTTTGCTCAAGTTTCTCCTGAAGATCCAAGGTCCATTGACCACATGTTTCAAATTCCCCAGCACAACTACACCACAGAAGACTCAACAACGTGAACCTCATACGAAGACTCAACAACAAAGCCCAACGATCAACTCCTCAGAACCCCAATTAGTGATTCGATTACGCAGTTGGGCCACGGATCACGCACTGCGATAGCGGAGCTTCAAAAATATGAAGGGATTGGCTCCATCCATGAGACAAAAATCAGCGTAGAAAAGCTCAAAGGGGCAGTAACTTTTGCCTTCATAAGCTTATGCCACCAGCTTCCGAAACCAAAAGGGGGCATACATACATACATTACACGGAACCAAAGAGTTTGCAATCACTTTTACCCCTTTGCAATCACTTTTACCCCTTGCCTTTTGTTTTACTAGTAGACATCTTTACACGCATCACACATTTTGCAAAACTCGATGCATGTCTTGCAAACTACATATATTTTCATAAAATGGAGAACCTTAGGGGCAAGCACCACCGTCTCGAGATCTTCATATTGTAAAGCGTACACACGCAATCTCTCCCGGACTCCCAAAGAAAGAATGCATGAGTGTAGGACCATGGGGATGGCATCGAGTGAGAGATGCCCAAGCAATTTATAACGGCGGGTTCATGGAACGAGCGTCTTGACAAAAGCATCTCATGTCCAACCACGTTGCCTAGACCCCCCAGATTAGGGAATCCTCTGGCGAGGATTAGCCAACGGGGTGACAGGAGTCTCAAGACGTTCACGAAAAGGTACATACATCTTTGGAGTTACATCTCAAACACTCAAGAAAAGACGTTCACGAAGGTACATTCGTCTTCGGGCCCGTATCTCAAACGCTCATTAAAGTCGTTCCACGAAGTATACAATGGAGAAGTAGGGCAAGCACCACTTAGGTCTCAGATCTTCATATTGGGTAAAGCGTACACACGCAATCTCTCCGGACTACCCGAAAGGTCTATGAGTGTAGGACCATGGGGATGGCATCCGATGAGAGATGCCCAAGCAATTTATGACGGCGGGTTCCACGGAACGAGTGTCTTGACCAAAAGCATCTCATGTCCAACCACGTTGCCCAGACCCCCCACCGTTAGGGAATCCTCGGCCGGATTAGCCAACGGGTGGACAGTCTCAAGACGTTCACGAAGATACATACATCTTGGTTCGCATCTCAAACACTCATCAAAAAGTCGTTCAAGAAGGAACATACATCTTATGCATACAACACCCAACCAAGAGTTCGCACTTACTTTTACCCATTACATTACGACAATGCTCGCACACTTATTACTCAAAACATTTTATGTTTTTTCGATGTTATCACACATACCATGAATGCATATTATCTATCTAAGAATATGATGCACCGATGCTTCTATGACAATTGAGATTACAGGGAGTTCTCAACCTGTGGCTAATACACTGTGAGTAAGCCTACTGCGTGCTCAACCACATGTAGCTGCCTACTGCGTACAAATTTCTCAACTGTGACTACCAATTGAATGCAAAAGCCTCTTGACAAGGAGCGAGTTGAAGGAAGAAACAACAGAAGCATGAGAGATTATGGCAAGAGTGATTTTCTTAAGGACCGATCATCATCAACCCTCGAAAAAGGGGCAAATTGTAGATACCATAATGCATCACACACACATGTCATTGTCGAGAGTCAAGTAGGATAATATGGACGCGCAAATGCACCGCATCTTGTCAAGGCTGCTTGATATGAAGCTAAGGCTAATTTAGTAAGCTGACTAAGTATTTTCCTATATAAGAAAGATTATTAGGTTAGAAAAGGAGAGACAGGCCTCCCTCCTTCTGCTCAACCTCTCTCACAAAACTCCATCTCTAATGGAGTTTCATCACCTTTTGTAATAAAACCAATACGAAATAAAACTCACACTATCATTACCCCGTGGATGTAGGCAATGCCGAACCACGTAAATCACTTGTGTTGATGCCTTCTTATCCTGATTACTCTTTATCTTTGGCTTACGATTCTTATTTTCATTCAATTTGGTTTACTGTTTTATGGTTTCACTCAATTGGTTGTGTACACCAACGATCGGTGTTCACACAGCCCCTCGAAAGCAACCCGAAGTTTGGAAGAAGAGGACAATAGGCGTACGCGCATAGCTTCTAGTTATGGCTTACAAAAAAAAAAAAAAAAAAAGCTTCTAGTTAAACTATGTACAAGTTTTACTATATTTGAGTTATTTTTCCAGGCGAGATTGGGGTATATTCAAACTAATTGGGGTATACCCAATAAGACAAAATCGGATCATTTCGAAGTAAAATCAAGCCACCCCTTAACCTTGTTTTTTCTAAATGGCTAATATGCCCTTGGTTAATTAACACTAAAATTCTGATTAGGTTAATTAATTAAGTTTAGATTAAAATTTTCAAATTATGAATTGATGAGATTAACCTTTTGATCAGTCTTATGAGTTCGATTTCGATCCAAAATTTTGGTTTTGAAAATGCATAAAGCCGCAAGGTCGTGGTTTGAATAAGCCGCTGCCTTGGATATCCATAGGAATGGTAAACTTTGATTAAGTTTTAGATCGCTCTTGGCCGGCAGGGTCACCTTTGAATAAGTCTGCAACCGGATATCCGGAATGGTCTCGGATGAAGAACACGCCCGACTATCTTGGGTAGCAATCTTACTTCGGCATGTAAATATTTCCTACCCTTAGGCTATATTAAACTCGGCATGCAAAAAAAAACAACATTGCCGTGACATAATATGGAAGATGTAATTTACTTTATTCATTCAATTTTGGTTACTACATTGATTGAAACATAAAACCTAATCCTTTGTCGTGGAAAACGAATGCACTTAGCATGTGCATCAAGCCTTTGAACCCTAGAAGCGACCTATTGGACGAGTTATAGTCTCGTGAGGGTTTACATAGAGGTCTACCCACAAAACCTATACGAAAACTTCTAAAGACATCAGTCTTCGTCAGGACGATACACCCTCCATCATCTCAGGGCATACAGGATTTTGATTCCATGAATTGATAGCTTGTATCGAATGCGAATGCTTCCCCTTTTCTCCAAGTAGCGCTTTGGCGACTTCATGCTACAAAAACATAACACAAACTTACTTTGTTAGTGGTGTTTAGTAGGAAGATCAAACAACATTGATCACGTAAAATAAACCACAAAAAAACTTACAAATTGTTCAATGGACAAGTTAAAGTGGGAAGCGTTGAAAATTGGTTTTGGATAGCTAAATAAGCAAGTATCGCATTTTAATGACTACGTGCCTATCGTGCACTTGTTGAACACTTCTTGAGTTAGGATTCCCACACTCTTGGCTAAAAGTGTTGTGAACCTAGCCCAAAAAGGTTGTGGAATCCACCCTTACGGAGGAATGCCTTCGAACTCTAGTCTCATACCAAGCTTTGGTGATTGCCAAATCTTCATTATAATCAAATGAAGCCATTTCTTGTGTGTAGAGAGCTATTGGGTGAGTTAGATGGAGTGTGTGATGATATGAGCTTTGGAGAGTATATGCAAATAGTTGTGTGTTGTTTTGTGGAGATAAGTAGTGTATTTATAGGATGGTGCCCAAATTTGGCAGTTATAGTGTCCAAGTACAAGTGAATCAATGCAATTGTACTTGCAAAAATTTGAATTTTGAACCGCCATTGAGGTCGTAAATTTGCTACAATGCCGGGTCAGTAAAACGGCGGAAATGTATATGGGTTCATTAGCATGCCGCCAAAATACCGCCGGCATTTTCTAATTTCGTTCCTCAGGCCTTACATGATTTTAGGCATCAGAAGAATATTTTTTTCTTCAAGATATGGTCCGTGGTCTCTATTTTCGCACCCTTCCGGCTACAAAAACGTCGGCTTAGTAGGAATCGTATTACCTTTAAGGCCCTGAGTAACTACACAATTTTTTTGGTTAGGGAGCGGCAGTTGACATTTCACAACCTTGCCGGCCACAGGACAATGAAACAGGGTAGCCAAAAAAAGCATGCCGGCAAATGTATTGACACTTTATATAGCTAAACAAACCATTCATTCAACAACTAGAAATCCAACATTTTTTGTCCAAAATACGAAAACATGTCCCATAAACCGTAAAAAAACATTTGTCCACACCATTAACTTAAACATTTGTCCACCACAACATAAAGAAATAAACTAGGAAAGCATTCATTGCCACGACCACGGCCCGTTTTGGAACACTACCTTCACCACCACGACCCACCTTTGCTACCTTCACCACCACGAGCACTATGAGTCCTCTTTTATCACCTTTATCTTGGCTTGTGCTTCCTTTATAGCTTTTTCTTAAGCCTTTACTTGACTGAAGTTGCTTGAACAATAAACATGGGCATCCTCATTATCAACATTCCAAGCATAGTCAATGTGCTTGCTTTGCACAGTTCTCCCCTGTCTTCGTATAACACAACACCCTCACAAAGGTCTTCAATTGATCCTTCTATATTCAATTAAACAACAAACAATTAATAGAATGATTCGATAATGCAATCAATCTTAAAATAGTAAGAGCAACTCTAAAATACTTACAAATATCTTAAGCAATGTTGTTGGGTCTTTCGATTCCATCTTCTTCTTACAGGCGTTCTTGATGAGTCATTGGCCTAATCGTAGGAAGAGCCCAACCCAAGTACCACGCCATGTATTTTCGAGCTTCATGACCGGTGGTCACCTCGTCCAAAAGACTCACATCGATGTTACGGCCCGGTCCATCGCCCCAATGTTCTTGAGTTGGACCTGGATCGTAAGAGGCGTTAATAGTTCTTACCTTTATCTCCATTACCATCATCATCATCACCATCATCATTACATCCTCGACCCCTCGAGGCATGTCTTGATCACCATCATCATCATCATTGTTACCTCCTCCGCCCGCCGGATTGTTTCATCAACATCATCATCATCACCTCTTCTACCAGATGGAATTGACTGGTCTTCATCTGGAGTCTCGTCTGAATCATTGGGTTCAGATAGTGGTTCTAAGACCTTTGTCGTTCCCGGCACAATATATACCCCTCGATGTTTTGAAGACAAGAGTTTATCACCAACACGAGGAGGGTTTGAAGGAGGACTAAGAGTTGCTTTCTTCTTTGCCATTCGCAATCTGAACAAGAACAATTCAGAAAAAAAACATTACATGCCGGGAGATTAAACATATACAACATATCTGACGGAAAAATGGCCGGAAAGGTCGACCAAAAGATGAGTGTCGGATAAGCCAAAGCCGGCAGTGTATCATCAAAATATCCTTCCGGCGCAAAAAAAAAAAGGATTTTTCACTAAACTGGTCGGAAAGGTCCATTTCCCACACATCGCCGGCTGACAAATAGCCGGAATGGTTTTATATAAATACCCTTCCGGAAGAAAAAATTCTAGGAATCAAGAAACATTCTAAACAAGTAGCCGGAAGGGTAAACAATAATAAGATGTCGGCTTCATTTAAAAAAAAAGGACGTCGAAATGGTATACAGATAAATAACCCGCCGGCCACCCTTTAGTAGCGATTCTGAAACTATACGAGTAGGCAAGTTCTTCAACCTTATACCCTCCTGGCCAAACCCTAACTATGAAAACCCGGAAAGGTCGATAACAAAAAACCTTCAGGCGTCGCAGCTGCCAATTCACAAATTCGAATTTTACGACCTAATTTGACATGCAAACATGAAATTGAAGTACTAGAGTGAGTTTAAGTGTGCCCTTACTTTCTTAAGCGCACCATTCCACGTGTTTGGGGGTTCAATTTCTTCTTCTTCAACCATTTTTTCTTCACTTTCTTAGCAACCAAACTTGCAATTCGTGGTTATATTCATTGGGTTTTCGATTAGTTTCTTTCATACGAGTTGCCTTCTTCCGTGGTGGATCCATTGATGAAGACTAATCGGAGTTTTGAATCGGCGATTTTAAGAATTGATCGACGAGTTTTGGTGGTGGTGGGGGTGACGGGCCGGTAGGGTTGTGGAGGAAGAAGAAGAGAATAAGATGATGAAATGGAAAAGATTAAAACTGATTTAGGGTAATAGGTTTTTTTAAAAAAAGGGTAGTTTTGTAACTTACCCATTAGGACTCCCCCTAAAACCCACAAAAATTGTCCCTTTAAAATTGGGTATACCCCAATTAGTTTGAGTATACCCCAATCTCGCCAGGTTATTTTTGACCAATTTGTTTTTTTTTTTTTTTGATTCCATGGACAATTCAAACACTAGTGTGAACGTACACAATACCTTGATTCCTTGAAACTTCCAACAGTGAAGGGGGGGCAAGTACAGATGTAATTTGTGTATAGTATTTACTTGTGTTTGTCAAGAGTATCCTAATGTTTCAACAAAAACCAAAAAAGAAAAAAACATTCATTTTAGACAACCGATAAATAATATGTTTAAAAAAAATTGATAAATAATGTATCACAATAAATTGAAATAAAAAAAGAGAACTAGATCCAGAAAATTTATACGTTGAATCGGATGTAACTCTAGTATACTTTACTCCAAGATTTTATCAAATATTTTCTTTTTCTAAAAAAAGATATTTCTTAAATTTTCTTTAGTTGAGATACCCATTTTTATATTCAATTAGCAGGATTGCACAACATGCATTAAAAAAATAAATTTGCATGATTATAACTCTTCACCCATAGTGGAAAATCTCAACAAAAAAATAAATAATCATCATTGATTTGAATTTTATTACCAAAAATTTATGGTTTGTTTTATATTTGCTTCAAAAAAAAAAACATATATTACAATACCCGAGAAAGTAAAGTATAGTGCAAAGAAAAACCTAGTCATTTGATGGCATTGTAGCAAGGGAAATACATTTTCTCGAAGCCCGCGTATCACAATCGTCGAAACAATGCTTTTAAGGAATTGACATCTCTAAGATTTTAAAGGATGAAAATCTACTCCCTCCATCCCTTATATCTACGTGGAACATGTTCTCTAGTGTTTATCACCTTAACCCTTGAATGGTTCATAGGAAGTGGGTTCCCAATTTTTAATTAGCACCAACGTCGGTCTTCGGCTGTAAGTGGGTTCAAAATTATAATTTGGGATGTAATATTTGGTGCACTTGTCTCTCCAATGAAAGTAGACTATGCTATTGTTACTCACCATTTTAGACATCTTGTTAAAGTGTTGATTGAATTTGATTTTATATAGCCTCTCTGTAAAGGTTAGAGCGTGAAGGCTTTGCCTTTGTTGCTTTTGTAGTACATGAAAAGGTTCTAACCTGCTGCAAATATTGAATGCAATAAGAGAATGCAAGAGAATACAAAAGAATATCTCAAGTAGCTTTGGCTGCTGCTGCTCCCACCGCAGTAGTATATAAGATTGTGTTGTAAAATTAATTAGAATTTTCAAATGAATTGTAAATCCCTTGTCTAATACCTAATAAAGTTGAGCCAATTAAGTTTCTGGTTTGTTGAGGGTAGTTTCAATTTGGAAACCAACTAAACCCTTTCAGAAACGTGAACGGAAACAACCTTTCAGAAAAAACCCTTGATGGAAACTCCATGAAAAATCGTGATGGTTCAACAAAGAGGTATTCTCAAATCTTGTTGCAATTATAATCATCTTGTTGCAATAATAATCATTTGTGTCAATTAAGAGAGTTCATCACTTTAAGTTTTGGTTCGGCGTTTCTCGAAGTTTAGAGTGCTACTACATCGAGAAGTAAGTCGTTGTATCTTGGGAGACATACATTGATAATCCGTAAGCACCAGTGTGGGGTGAATCTGTTGTAAGGCTAGAGGATATATTCCTTGCCTCGACTTTGGTTTGATCTAATTGTGTTTGCATTCTTCTTCTTTTTCTAATTCTTATTGCAGTATATACACAAGATTGCCAACAGATTGATTCAAAGAAGAAACTCAAAAAAGTTGTATAGCAATACATGCTAAAAATTAGTGATCTACCTTGTTCGAGTTCCAAAATGATAATCTTGAGGAATTGGCTAATAATGACAAGGAAAATATGCTTCTTCAACGAATTTGGTAGTTAATGCTCATACTCTGGAAAAATCTATTAAGGAAGTTATCAAAAATTTGAACAACAGAAGGCAAAAAAAGTGGTACAGATAGTTAATCCAGCTTTTTAAGATAAACCTTCTTCTAGTGGACCTATAGATGATGCAAGTATCAATCCAGCTTCATATGATAAAAGTGGTACAAATAGTATATAAGAAATGTTGTGAGTTATGGTGTTTTAAAAGAGAGTCACTTCGACAAATTTATCAAAGAACATGAATATTCAAAATCGAAAAATCGATCAGCGACGAGAAGTGAGCCATGGATGCTAGTACTTCGATACTTATAGATACAATATGCTAGTCATCGATATGGAATGCGATAGGAAGATACTTCAGAAACAACATCATTGAATTTTCTTTGTCTAAATGATTTCTAGGTTTTGTTAAGCTCTAATAAGTTAATGTTAGGCCCAAACATATAAATACCTACACACCAATTTTTCGAATTAAACATTGAGATGAGCATGAAGATGTACTTTCTCTATGATCTTTTTTTTTTTAAAACAGAAACAGCTTTATTAAAATCAGAGAGCAAAATTACAAGACCAAACAAGGCCCATTATCAAAGAAGAACAACAAAAATAAGAAACAAAAGCTCAAAGTACAGTAATAAGAATACAAAGACACACCATTACTCAAATCTATAATAAGGCTGATTTGGAACTCCATTTGAGTAAGAGAAGAAAGGTCTCTCTCTGTAACTTTGAATAATACCTTGGAAGATTCACTCCTTTTTTAGCAAAGTGATCATTTGAAAAATTTGCTTCCTATGTAAGCATGTCTCGACACAAATGCTATGCAGTCCATTCATAACTCTCGCCATCTATCTATCAAAACCATGGTATCTTCTTTGTTCAACAAAGTTGTAGCACAAGCCTTAGAATTTGTTTGCAAAATAATCTTGAGCTTTGATTATCCGAGCCCATTCTAAAGCTCTTATACTTGCTATAAATTCTGCAATATAATTAGATATTACTCCCCAATCCACGATTCAAAGATAAACAAAGTTACTCGTGTAATTTCCGACAATAAATCCATAACCAGCCGCCTGATTACCCCTAGAAGCACCATCACGGCACAAAGAGTTTCATCCATGTAAGGTAGATAAAAGAATATTTCAATAACTCTTGTTCTTCGAAATTTATTGTATTGTATTTGAAAGTGACCGAGAATTTGGTCTTCAAATGGAGAACCCCACCGACAAACTTTCAATCTTCTTGTACACTCTGCATAATCTTTGAGATTTTGATTTTAACTTTGTGCATATTAGGCTTCTCATCTTCAAAACAAATTTTATTCCTTAAGAACCATAGTTCACCCATTAAAGTGTAAGAGCAAATATACCATATCTCTTTTACCATTGGACTAGTGGACTTACTCCTTTTAAGAACATTTTCAAAGGAAAGAGGATTGAGAAAATGAAAAATACCTCCACCCAATTCCAAAGTTGTCTACTAAAACGCAATTCCAAAGGATGTGATTCAAGGAATCAATATCATTATGGCAAATGTAACATCTTGAAGCTATATTGAACCCCCTTTTGGTCAAATTCTCATCAGTTGCACAAGCTTCCCTTGTAATTTTCCAAATATTAGTCAAGTAGAAGGCAAAGATCTGCAGTTTCCATATTTTATTGTACCAGTGTAGCTTTGGCATAAGATTTGATATTTCTTCATTGCATCAACTACAAAAAAAAATGTCAGTATGGCTACTGCTCAAAACTAAAGTATCTGCACCAGTTCTAATGACAGGTAATTGCTCAGCTTGAAAAAGTTGGAGAAGATCTTCAGGAATTCTCCATTGACCATTCATAATAAGACTGCTAACTTTCAAGTTTGGATATAGAGACATAAGAGAATGGTTTGGAAACATTGTACTTAGGGACTCCTCAAAAATCCATTTATCATTCCAAAAGAGATTTGTGTACCATCACCAACTGCCCATCTAGTAAGACTATTGAAAGTTGGTATTATCCATTTGATTCCAGGCCAAATTGAAGATCTTTTATAATAGGTAATCCAGTTGCCACACTTGTCAGTGTATTTATCTAAGAAGAAAATGGCCCATTCATCTTCTGATTGAAGCATTTTCCAAAGAAATTTCATTAAGAGAGCTCTGTTAAAATCTTCAAGTCTCTTTATTCCCAGACCACCTTATTCAAAAGAAGTACAGACTTTACTCCATTTTAAGGTGACACATTTTTTCTCTTCAGCATTACCAGACCACAAATATTTCCTTATAAGTATTTCACAAGTCTTAATTACCTTCTTAGGCCATTTGTAGATGGACATGTTATACACTGGGAATACTCAGCAAGTGATGACTTAACAGAGTAAGTCTAGCTTGAAAGCTTAAAATTTTACCACTCCAAGAAGATAATCTTTGTTGCATATATTTCACTAAGTGCCACACATGAATAGATTTAACTTTCCTTGAACCAAATTTACCCTAGATATTTATCGGGAAGCGAGAGATTTCCATTTGAAAAAAAAATAGCTATTTGTCTTTGCCTCACATAAGAAGTTCCCCCCAAAAAACACCTCTTTTAGAAGTATTGATAATTTAACCAGTTGCAGCTTGATATTCCATTAAGAGATTTCTGAGATGAGTAATACTCCTCAAATTACCATTGCGTAATAAGAATATATCATCAGCAAAAAATAAATATGTAGGGTGTATTCCATTTCTAATTACCATAGGCTGAATTTTCTTATCAACTTTTTGTAGGGTGTATTCCTACTTAAAATATCTTCAGCTATAATAAAAGAATAGGTGAAAGAGGATCACCTTGTTTAAGCCCTCTCACAACTCCAAAGAAGCCAATAGGACCACCATTGAGCATTATAGAAATTTTAGTAGTCTTGAGAAGCACCATGATCCAATCACGGAATTTACCTGAGAAACCAAAACTCGAAAGTGCTTTATAAAGAAAATCTCAACTCATAGTATCATAACCTTGAGAAATGTCTAATTTAAGCCCAGATTACCACCTCTTCTTTTAACCGGCAATTCATTGACAAGCTCGGGAAACAAGTGTAGCACCTGTTCATGAATGTTCCTATTTTTTTATAAAAGCACATTCTTTGAGGGGAAACAATCTTTGGAAGGAATTTATTGATCCTCATGGTAATAATTTTGGTGATTATTTTAAAACAAAAGTTGCTAAGGCCAATAGGCCTAAATTGCTTTGCATTCTTAGCACTTGTATTTTAGGAATCAGAGTCGGAAAATTAGAATTTATACCACTAGGGATGATACTGTGTTGCCAAAAATATTGAATTGCATTAACTAGATCTTTTTTAATTACCTCCCAAGCAAATCTGTAGAAGGAACCAGTAAATCCATCTCGGGACCCGGAGCACCATCCGGGTTCAAATCAAATGTAGCATTCTTGATGTCTTCTTCCAGTGGGCAAACTTTCTAAGAAGGAATTATCTTGACATTAATAACTTTTGGATCAGCTTCAAAGAAAGAATCATTTACCATTTTGATCAGTGTAATATCTTGATGAGCAAATTTGTTGTTAAAATAATCAATGAGAACATTGGAAATACCATTTTGATCAATCGTTTTATGATAATGTTATCCCGTAATGGGATGAGTCTTGATTTCAAGAAGAATTCCTTAAATGGAATTTTGGGCTTGTCTTAGCTTAATACTTGTATGGAAGAATTTAGAATTAACATCACCATCTTGAATCCAGCTTATTCTTGCTTTCTCTCTTAGGAAAGTGTTGTAATTTTGAGCAGCAATATCACATTTCCCTCTAGCAGTAACCAAATTGTTTAAAAGACTAACATTAGAAGGATCATTATCTGATTTCATAGTTTCTTCTAACACCTTTTCATCAGCTTTCCTTAGAGTTTCTTTAACATCCCCAAAGACCTCCCAATTCCACACTTTTAAAAACTTTTTAAGTCCTTTCAACTTATTCATAAAAATATAAATGGGATTACCATAGATTTCTTCATTCCAAGAATTTAGAATCACTTGAATAAAATCAGAAAATTCACCACATTTTCTCAAATCTAAAAGGAGAGTTTAGAGCTTTAGGAATGACAAAGATCTGACCCAATAATAGGGCTATGATCAGAGATTCCTCTTGTTCCAACCTTGTAGCTCCAACCATTAAATTTTCTAACCATTTTTAAGTTAAAAAGAGCTCTATCAAGATTACAAAGGATCCTTTTGTTGCCAACTCTACCATTGCACCAAGAGAATTCTAATCCACTTTTAGGAGCTTGTAATAAACCACGAGAAATCCATACAATCTTGAAACTCATTCATTGCAAGGTTGAAATGGGATGTCTACCACCTCTTTTTTTCATCAATAGAAAGAAAAGCATTAAAATCACCTAGAATTAACCAAGGTTTATTCATGAGACTAATATCACACATTTCTTGCCATAATTCTCTTCTGTTAATTGTAGAAGAACTTGCATGAACACCAGTAACTAGAACTTCTCAAATTTCCACTGTAATACTTTGACTAGTAACTTTGATAATAGAAAGAGCAAGTAAAGAACAATTCTAGAAAAGCCATATGTTACCTTTACAATTATCCTTTGAGTTGTGAATAATTTGATGATGCATCCCTGGGAGCTTGAAATGAAAATTTGTTGTTTTAATTTTGGGTTCAACAATCCAAACCAGAGAAGGATTATTGGATTTAACTAGACTTCTCAATTTATCTTTGGCCTTCTGTCTTAGAAGGCCTCTAATGTTCCAAAAAATTGTCTTCATTTAAAAGGAGGAGGTTGAGGAGAGATACTCCCTTATCAATCATGTGTTTAAGAGACTCTTTACTAGCTTTTCTAGTAGTGATTCTTTGGTTTTAAGGGTGACTTTTTCTTTGAAGTCTTGCTAGAACTTACTTCATCGATTGATTGAGTACTTTTTGGAATAATAGTAATATGTTGAGGAATAGTACCAAATTCTAGAATATTTGATGCACTAACTTCTTTGATTTCACCATCTTCTTTAATCGACATATCATTATCATTTTCTTGTAATACTTCAAAAGGATTGTTTGTAATGTTAATACCAGGAGAAGGATTAATAACTTCTAAAACAGGATGATAGTATTCACTTCGAGTTATATGCTCAACATTATTATCTTGAATAGAATTATCCATTTCCAAAATGTTTTGAGTGGGAGGCATACCAGAATTACTTGATGAAAGAGCTTGATTAGAAAATATGGTTTGTTGTGTAGGCTTCAAGTTTTGAGGAGTATGATTCTGCTCAATTGAGATTTCTTTCTCCATTTGAACAAAACTTCCTTGTTGCTGAGTTGCTCTGCATTCAGATGTTAAATGTCCAACAATCTTGCATTTAGTACAAAATTTTGGGAGTTTAGTAAGTACCACCCTTTGAGAGAAGGCTCCAAATCTAGTAATAATCCAAAGTTTGTTAGGGATTGTCTTTGCTAGATCAATTTCAATCAAAACTTTTGCATAATATCTACTTTGAAATTGAAGTGTAGCCTCATCAACTTTAATAGGTATTCCAATTGCTATACTAATAGTAAATAGTGTTGCTTCATCAGTATTCCAAAAGAGACAGAAATTGAACCCATACCATGGGTTTAGATGTTCTCTGACTTTCAGGCCTGAAGTTTGGAGTCCAATTTCTTACTCTAAGAATTTGATCATGAACTTCCCATGTGCCAGTAGTAATATAATTTTTATCTTCGATATTTGATAATCTGATTGTGAAGAAACCCTTACCCAACGAGATAAGTTGGTATTTATCCTTTAACTTCCATTGATTCCTCAAAATATTTGCAAACATCTGAAAATTTAAGATGAACAAAGTCTAAACGACCAATTAGAGAAAACTTCCAAGCTTCATATCTTGAATCATCCTTCTCTGCTACCAGGTTAACTGATGGATGAATTTCAGAAGTTTTTGATAGATCTACAATCGAAGGATTCATTGTAGACCTAGATTTTTAACCAAAAAATTGAAGAACGATACCAAAACCAGAAATCTAACTAAAAGTGGAAGAAATAGTAATTGAAACACCAATCATTGGGAAAACTGTAATGAAATCACCTGGTTTAATGAATTGTTGACTTCATGAAGAAAGATTTTTCAAAGGAGAGAAACGAGTTGATCGCCCGATTTGCGAGTGGGAGTATTATTAGCTAGCTAGCTAGGTATCTTCCTACTTTCTCTATGATCTTCCTTATTAAGGTTATGACTTTTACATGAACAAGCAATTGGGTGATACGAGAATTAATTAGGGGATATTTTACTATAGCTATTGACATTGAAAAAATCTGAAAAACCATGCCTATATGAAATGTCCGCATTGAAAAAACTATGCTTGCAGCTACAATGAAAATATCCTCCAATTCACTCGCCTATCTCCCAATTGCTTGTTCTTTTATAGCCTGCTCCTTATTATTTTTATAACTTTTCTTTCATTAGTAATTTCTAAAAATAAAAATAGTGAAACATGTCCTGCTTATTATTTTTCTTTCATTATTAATTTCCAAAAATAAAAAAGTTTAAGAAAGTAAAACATATAAAAATCAAGAAAAGGTAAAAAAAAGAAAAAATCCCACAGAGAGGGGAGAAGGAGCCACCCTCTCTGTCTGTGATGGAGGAGAGAGAAAAGAGTGTTTGAAGCAGTATTGACCAGCAAGCAGCTCTTTCTTCTCTGCTTCCTTCTCTTTACTTTAAACCTTCCTAAGCAGCTGCTCCTACCAAAATCATCTCATAATAAAACTGTCATTCATTTGCAATGAACAAGAAGATTAGTTGCTCTATTTATTATTATGCAACTAAATTTCACTCCCTCTACAAAACACAACTAAAAAAAAAACTGATAACTGAGTACAATAGTCTTCTTTGAAGAACGAATCAATCATGGGTCTTTGTCTTTCTAGAACCAAAGTCAGTGGTTCTAACAGCAATACTCCTTCAGGTAGAACCACCACCACCACCACAACCACAACCACAACCACAACAACAACAACAGGTAGAACTAATACTACTACTACTATTAGTAAGAACAAACAAGAAGGGACTGAGAGTTGTTCAACAACTCAACAAGACCCATGTAGAAATTACAAACAAAAAGAGAAAGGAGGGAATTCTAAAAGGTCTACTGGGATTATACCATATGGGAAAAGAACAGATTTTGGATATGATAAGGATTTTGATAAGAGATATTCGATTGGGAAATTATTAGGACATGGCCAATTTGGTTATACCTTTGTTGCTACTGATAAGGTTAATGGAGATCGAGTTGCTGTTAAGAGAATTGATAAAAATAAGGTACCCTTTATTATTTTTCTTAATTGCATCTTTTTTTGTGTGTTTTTGAGCGATTTGGGATTTCAATTGCTAATTGGGGTTTTGCTAGATAAATTGGGATGGATCTTTCTTTACTATGATAAAATTTTGACAAAGTTCTTATTTTTTGGACAGATGGTTCTTCCTATTGCAGTTGAGGATGTTAAACGAGAGGTCAAGATATTGCAAGCCCTTACAGGTCATGAAAACGTGGTTCAGTTTCATAATGCGTTCGAGGATGATTCTTATGTGTATATAGCAATGGAGTAAGTCTTCACTTAAAACTGCTTCACAGTTACCACTTTCTGATCCTATGTTGGATGATGAAACTTTAAAATGAACTTCCAACAGAAGTCCTAATTGTTAGAGTGCGCTTCGTATAATGATGTAGTTCTGTAGGGAGCATGCTATTTTCGATTGTATTTTGCGTTGAGCCTTTATGTGAAAGGCAATGAGGGTTGTGAAAATCTTCAGAACTCAGAAGCTACAAAAGATCACAGCTCTTATGCTGCTTTCTTAATGTCCAAAATAAAAATTGGAAACTAAAATTAGCTTCATTCCCAGCAATATCAAGGCATCTTATCTCATTTGCATCATTCAAATCTACTCTGGGTACCAAGCAGAGACTTAAAGTGTATTCACATCATATACTGCTAACCCCAACTATGACTCTTTGACTCTTAAATATGGTTATTTGTTGTTTTCTTCGGATAAGATGGATATTGTTATCTTGCTCGAAACTGGATGAAAAGAACTTTTACTTGGAGTTTATCCATTTCTTTCCGTAGGTGTTATATCTATTTGCTTCAGATAGAAAATTTCCTTACTTCGTATTTCTTTATTATATCAGGTTATGTGAGGGTGGTGAGCTACTGGATCGAATTCTTTCCAAGTAAGATTTCTGTACTCTTTGCGAATACTTATGTTTTGGTTACCTTCTCTATGGGGCGTGTTTCTTTTTCTACATATGCTGTATATGGTTAGTCGCTACACTACTGATGCTGGAGTTGATTATTTTGCACAGAAAGGATAGCCGTTACACAGAGAAAGATGCAGCAGTAATAGTGCGGCAGATGCTTAGAGTTGCAGCCGAGTGCCATTTATTTGGTTTGGTACATCGTGACATGAAGCCTGAGGTAACGCCCAACTGCACATATACTGTACATGGGACTGTGGGAGGTGTTGAGTTTATTGTCTTTGAATTCTTGCTCACATTCTACTTATTACTGACTGTAATCATGTTGTTGTTTGTAGAATTTTCTTTTCAAGTCAGCGAAACTTGATTCACCTCTTAAGGCGACGGATTTTGGTCTATCAGACTTCATAAAACCAGGCCAGTGTAAATTCTGTCGATTTTGCCAAGATATTTAGGAGCTGCAGTCTTACTTTAACTGCAAAATGGATTATTGCTATCTGTTTCATTTTCAATTCGTGATAGTTCTTGCACTGGATGCAAGGATTGATTTCTTTGTTCTCACGGTTCAACATGTTGTACGCTTCGTTGCTTATCTCAGGGAGGAAATTCCAAGATATTGTTGGTAGTGCCTACTATGTTGCACCAGAAGTATTGAAACGCAAATCAGGGCCCGAGTCCGATGTATGGAGTATCGGCGTAATTACATATATTCTGCTCTCTGGGAGGCGTCCATTTTGGGATAAGACCGAAGACGGTATATTCAAGGAGGTAGGGCATATTTCTTTACATATAAGGAAGAGAAAACAAATGCAAAATATTTAGCTGAGGGGAAAATGTGGAATAGGCTAGAATTTGCTGGTCGACTCTAAAAATAAACAGTCCAGAGAATCACCAAATGTTGTAACCCAAGGTTCTTGAATTAAATTTCATTTCACAGAGAACTGCTAACAACTCGTTCTGCTTAAGCAACTACTTCAGAGAATTCTTCATTGTTGCCTTATGAATAGAAAAATTCAGATTTCGCTATGTCTGACGGCTAATTATTTTAATGTCATAACCAATTTCAAAAAGGAATGAGACTGAGCCAATTTGGATACACCATTTTGTCATTTACATTTGAGTTGTAATTGTGTTGGACATTGATAAACTACACAGATATAACCGCTAAATTAAAGTAGAATCTGATACTTTTCAAATTCAAACATTTCTGTCATATTTTTAATTACTATTCCCTGCATATTAATGTGTTCCCTCTGAAATAATACTTTCATCCATGGTTTACAGGTCTTAAAGAACAAGCCTGATTTTCGGCGCAAGCCATGGCCTAGCATTAGCCACAGTGCCAAAGATTTTATTAAGAAGTTGTTGGTGAAGGATCCCGTGCAAGGTTAACTGCATCCCAAGCCTTGTGTATGTGCTCATTTTTATCCCTTGATTAAACTAAATTCTCTGACAGTTGGAACTGTTGATCACCCAACAGACCCATTTCCATGTATAATAAATAACCGTTTATTGCCGTTTTCCTTCAGTTGTTTTATGTTGGCTGCTTTCCTTAGTCTTCTGATTTTCCCAAATAATCTTTTCAGCACACCCATGGGTTAGAGAAGGAGGAAATGCCTCGGAAATTCCTATAGATATATCTGTTTTATCTAACATGCGACAATTCGTGAAGTATGGTCGTTTGAAGCAATTTGCACTCAGGGTATGCAACTTTCATATTGTTGAGCCTTTTCTATATATAAAAAAAATAGCTTGTTTCCACTTTCCATTTCATTCCGTCTTTCCCTTTAGTCTTCTTGTTTTAGTCACAAGGATTACAATTTTTTGCGTTAATTGTCACTTGCAGGCACTGGCGAGCACACTTAACGAAGATGAGATGTCTGACCTGCGTGATCAATTTGATGCCATCGATGTAGATAAAAATGGATCTATTAGCCTTGAAGAAATGAGACATGTATGACATCATGACATTTGTGTTAGTGGTATTTAGCAATTGCATCCGTTTTCAATTTTCAATTTTGAGAGCATTTCTTTACGCGGTTCTTTTTTGCAGGCCCTCGCAAAAGATCTTCCTTGGAAAATGAAGGAGCCCCGTGTTGTGGAGATCCTACAAGCGGTGAGGGCTCTTAGGCCAATAAATTCTACTTTTTCAATAGATTTTACAGGCCAATAATATTCATTATGCTTGAAAACTCGAGCACTAGAAACGAATACAAGGAATTAAGATTTGTCTTTTCCCCTCTTTACTCTTTTATTTTTCCTTAATGTTAGTCTTTAATCGTGTGAGGGCTCTTTTTCTTTTTAATTTTGTATTTTTCTTGTACTATCTTGTAGTTCAATTCTCCATCCAAGTAAATCCCACGTTTTCAATAGATTTTATATAGTAAACAATACTCTTAGGCCAATAATATTCATTATGCTTGAAAACTCGAACAGTAGAACGAATACAAGTAAGAAATTAGGATTTTGTCTTTTCTCCTCTTTACTCTTATATTTTTGCTTAATGCTATTCTTTAATCGTGTGGTGCAGATTGACAGCAACACAGATGGGCTTGTGGACTTCCAAGAATTTGTTGCAGCTACTCTGCACGTACATCAGTTAGAGGAACATGATTCTGAGAAATGGCAATTGCGGTCTAGGGCTGCATTTGAGAAATTTGACATGGATAGAGATGGATTCATCACTCCAGATGAACTAAAGGCGGTGAGTCTTGAAATTTTAGTATGAAATGGATAGTCTTGTTGGAAGAATCTCTTACCAAGACTGATAGCAGAAGTACCATATTAGTAACAATTTGCTTTTTTGATGCAGCACACCGGACTGAAGGGATCCATTGACCCACTTCTAGAAGAGGCAGACATAGACAAAGATGGGAAAATAAGCTTATCCGAATTCAGGAGACTCTTAAGAACAGCAAGCATAGGTTCACGCAATATCCCCACCTCACCCGGTGCACACCGAAATTCTCGTAAGTTATAGAATCGTAAGAAATTAGGAAAATCTAGAGAAGAAGGGGGAACATTATCATATATATACTATTCGGCAGCAGGAGCTTCCTGATGTGATAGACTGTTCCCTTACCAGGCTACTGAACTCTGCAAATCTACAGTCAAGAGGAAAGTCTTTGATAGAGAAAAAGAACCATAGATAGTGAAAGCATTTTGAAGAAACGTTTGGTGTGTCAGACTGTCAATTACTACTGTACATCCTTTAGTCATTCTGGGGCTTGAATGTCTATTCCCTCCATTGTAATTGTCAATTTGTGTGATTAAATAAACTATATAATTTAATGCAAAATTTGGTTGCTCAGTTTTGTGCATTTTGTAGGGTCTTTAGTCTTATTCTTATCTCCATCCAGATCATCCTTATCATTCTCTTAGCTTTTTTTACCTTTGTTATGATTGTGTTCCTTGTTCATCCATATGATGATGTCCCAAAAAAAGAAGATCATAATACTTTTATCCTAAACTCGCAAAAGAAGAATCATGAATCATGGAAATGATACTTAGCATTATATAAACTTGCTGCAGGAGTAATGTCACTAGTCTTCTGTAATGAAGAATGATGACGTATTGGCATTGTGCGAGAATGAGATAAATGAAGTCCAGAGGAAACAAGAAGACAGAAGTCAGAGTTGGCAACTTACCACCGGATGGACCATGATGAAATGAAATTCATGAACTGAGTTTGACACTTCAGCCGGTTATATTTGACAGGCTCAGTCAGAGAGCGCCAAGAAAAAAGAAAAGCCTAAACTAGTTTTTTATTGGTCCCATATAAGTGTACCAATTCTTTCAGTTCGAGAAAAAAATGAAAAATCAAACACTTATTTCTAGGATTGGAGGAACCAGGATGATCATGATAAAAACCCTCATAAATACAAATCAAATCACTCATTGATTAGCTACATCATGCTGTCGTTACAAGCTACTACAGAAGCCTTGTTCTGGCACTTATTGGACCCAATTTTGATTTGTGACACTGGAATCAAGCAGCCACCTTCTTTGATGTCACCGAATTGACAATGGTGGCGAATTCTGGACCCTGAAAGGACAACAAACCAACACAACCCCAGTAAGTACATTGAACCACATTCCATCCCCACAGATTTGTGGATCATTAAGGGCACAAAGCCGCAAAGTACTATCAGATGTAGATATGCTGCATATGCATTACTAGACTTGCAAACTTGTAGAAAAACAATTAAGGATCATTACAGGAACAAAGCCACAAACTACTATAAGATGTACATATGCGTTACTAGACTCTAACTTGTAGAAAAACAATTGCGGTACTGCTGCAGATGATTTTGGTACTATATGTGGATGTAAACTCGCGATGCTATAATAATCATAAGTTTATCTCATATTTTAAGGTCAAGATTATTAGAAATCAAGACCTAAGAGTTATATCCCACGGAAACGCCTAATCAGGGACAATGAAGGCTGATCGAGGAAAGGCCAAAACAAGTGGAAATAGATTGGCAGTGGCGCTAAATTAACCATTAACTTTTCAGCTTGAACTCCCTCTCACTACCAATATGAATCTATATGGGTGAGGAGGGATCACTTTTGTCGAAAAGCCGCAAGCGTTACATAAGGAGAATATTTAAATTAGTCTGATAATGGATATCTGTGAATTAGCTATTAGCATATGTATGGGTGTGTGTGCACATGCATATGTTAATATCCACTGGTGCCAGCAATGCCATGGGAAATAGAAACCATAAAGAAAACCACTGGTGCCAAACTCTCAAGAATCATCAGTCAATATACCAATATATTTATAAGGTGTGAATGTACCTTCAATGAAGCACCACCGACAAGAAATCCATCGATATCTTCTTCTTTTGCAAGCTCTGCACAATTGCCTCCATTAACAGATCCTGCATGCATGACATTAATGATGGTTCACATAGCCCAAACTAAGAGATCTAAGGGGTTAAAACATAGTAGCAAATTCAAAATTATTAGCCTCGGCCAACTATTTCATATATGTGAACCGTCGTGTTTTTTTATAAGCTATGTGAAATGTGAAACTTTGCAATTCTTTAGAACATATTAAGCTTGATCATTTCCTTCAGGAACGACTGAAACCCTTGACAATAGTTTTCAATAATTTATACCTGATATTAAGCATAGCAACTACTGTTGTGTCACAATTAAGGCTCAGGTAGAAACGAAAGAAATCAAAGATCAATCTAAAACATATACCCACCTACGGGGGCTACATTAAAGCATTATGAGCTAATGAAACAATTATTTATAAGTATAGTAAGTAGCAAAAACGAAAAGGTACTGCACTTTCAACCAGTATTGAAAGCAATTACAGTGTGCCACAGAATACATACCTCCATAGATGATTCGTGTTTTAGAAGCAACTTCTGCTGATACGTTCTTTTTTAGCCAATCACGGACAGCTACATGAACTTCCTGAGCTTGTTGGGGACTAGCCACCTTACCGGTCCCAATTGCCCATACGGGCTCATAGGCAATAACCACATTATCCCAATTGGAAATATTATCTGCACATAACAATTACATGATCAATTACAATAGCTGTAATTCTGTGCATCATATTTTCATAAGGGATATCAACCCAAGGTAGCATTAATTCTGTGCATCGTAACACATGTCCATTTCTAGTCTATGCATGATTGAAAGTTTAAGCATCAAGCACGGTGAAATAATAACTAAAGAGTCTCAGCAATCTGAACAAAGTGAAGGCACCTAATACTAGATGGTTGCCTTGCTACTATCCACTGTAACGATGATATGGGTACAAGTATTGGTCTCTGACACCTGTACAGGGTGCCCCAACACGGTAACCTCGAAATGAGACCCTCGTAGGCGGTGTTGGACAGTGCTAGAGAACAGCTTATGTAACAGGAAAATGTCGGGGTTTAAT
Organism: Papaver armeniacum; assembly: GCA_023531295.1. Classification (NCBI taxonomy): domain Eukaryota; kingdom Viridiplantae; phylum Streptophyta; class Magnoliopsida; order Ranunculales; family Papaveraceae; genus Papaver; species Papaver armeniacum. The sequence continues at coordinate 107,864 of JAJJWW010000397.1, forward strand.
CAGGCTTGGTGGAAGAGTGACTCTTAGAAAGTTGAAATAAATGAAAAATGCAGGAAGAAGACTGCGGGATCCAGACATCCAATGCAATGTCGACACATCAAATAATAAAAGATTTCATGCATCATCAGTTAAATTAAGGTAATAGAAAAGAAAAAGTAAAACCATGCCTGCGAAAGCCTTCATCTGTTGGAAACAAACATCAAAAGTTTTTCCAGATTCTCTTTCTTCAAGTTTTTCTCCAATGCATGCCATCACTTTAAGATCCTGACTCAAAGCATATGCAGCTTTCTTCCCGATAAACTGAAAATGGTAAGGACCAGTCAAGATTCAAGTTACTAACTGCCAAGTAACAGACTTTACAATCACTTAATTTCAAAACGCGAAACAGAAAATATACAAAATACTAGCGGCAATACTACCGAATCATCTTCACCAATGACATGTCTACGCTCTGAGTGCCCAAGGATGACCCATGTGCAGCCAATATCTTTCAACTGTTCCACACTAGACATGGGAAAGGAAATTTAGGTTATTGAGATGGTTTGATTTCAAAAAGACACAACCGGAATGTTTTTGATATTCATGAAGGTTGCATTGCTGAAATTGCTCCTAGTTTAGAAACTAGGAAACCCAAAGAGCTAATTATTCGTAATCTCGAGATGTCAAGGAACTACAAAGACGATATTTTAATGACAATGACAACAACTAGGATATGAAAAATAACCTGATTTCTCCGGTGAAAGCCCCACCCTTTCCAATCCAAGAATTCTGACCAGATATCTCAATTCGATCAGTTAATGAGTTCTTTACTTGATCGATGTATACAAAGGGCGGTGAAACAACAACATCTGCATTATTCACATAACACAAAGAATGTAAGATGATTCCACTTGGCATGATTTTAACAAACTCGTCAACAACAAAACATAAGCTTTCACCAACCAAAAGTTTAAGCTGCTATACATGCTAAAATGGGAATGTGTTATCTTACCAACATCAGCTTCCAATTTCACACTATTCAAGTCTGAAACAAGTTTGCTGATTGATTCTTTCGTCCCATTCTACATAAACCGAAATCACAAACAAAAAATCAGGTAATGGAATTGAGCCTCAGATACAATTGAAGGTTCTAATTCTTCACTGTACATTTCAACAACCATTAACATGGGTATCATACATAAATCAGTAAGTTTCTTTTATATGAAATCCTTGTATGAAAATCACTACTAATTTCCTCTGAATCTTAAAATCCCTACTGATTAACATTATCAAACAAAAAAGTTAATAGCAATTGATACTTACACATTTCCAGTTTCCTCCAACAAAGAACTGCAAGAAAAAAAGATCAGAATAATTAGAATTACATAAACCCCATTACTGAAAATAGCTCTTAATGTCAGAAAACATAATAAAAATAGCACCTTTCCAGAACCAGCCATGGCAACAACACCTCTACAACCTTTCCTACCACCAGATGAAACCCTGAGATTAGTACCAATCTGACGAAAGAATGATTCAGTAGTAGAAAGAGATTGAGATCTCTCAGATTTCAAGCTCGAAAAACGTAATCCAGATGCTACAGATGTTGATACCATTGCCATTGCTCAAAAAATCTCACCTAACACACTCTTTTAGTCTTTACCAAACAAACAGGGCAAAATATGTTTTTGCCCTAATTTATCTATCTATATATAAAGTAACTAATAAAGTTTCTTGTTTTCTGAGCCTCCAACAGGAATTAAAAACTCTGAACTGCGCAACAACCAAAAACTGGCTAGTAGTATCAGTGAAGGAGACGGCTGCAAAATTATTTTTATTTTATTTTTTTCTAATTAAAATTGGATATTGTATGCTTCATTGCTGCTCTGACACGTGTACTAATCTTAACATCGTCAAATTTGTACGACTCCGATCTTATCGAAGTTGGTGGCTGTTTCTTGTAACCTAACCCTAATAATCTCTGTCGCTAATCTCTATCTAATTATGGGATATATATAATGGCCGTATGGGTCTCGGCGTCTCGCTGGATCTTGCTCAGTGGAGGAGCCTTGCCAACGGGGTCCTACTGCATTTAAGCTTGCTCGGTGGGTTCGACTCTTACAGTTTCTCCCAATCTGTCACTTTTTTTGGATTGGTAAAATTTTCTGTGAACAATATTTTTGCTAGGGGGAACAAAGTCTTATCTTCTGCTGATATTATCTTTTTATAACTGTTTTGTTTTGTTTGTTTCTGAAGTCAGTCTAGCAGCAGAAAGAATAGACAAAATTCAGTTAAGCCATAAAAATGTCCTTGCTATTCTCCAAGGATTTAACAGATGCTACTAGCAGAAAAATTAACTGAGGATGCTCTCTCCAATTATGGGGAGAACATATATCAGCAAAAATCGCCCCCAAAAAGAAGGGTTTTAAGATGTTACATTGATAGAAGACATACAATTACATTTTGCTGTTATGGTACTATTTTTAATTTCACCCTATTTACACCTCTCCTTGCTACTTACTACCATCTGTTGGTCCCTACATGGTGGATGGCTCCACTCTGCTTGGGAGTTTGAAGTGAACCTAGAAAGGATGTACTGAAAATTTTACTTGTCAGCTTTCGGAGCATCTCCAACACTATTTGAAGAGCTATCCTGAAGACCACGGGAAGAACACCTACTCGAACAGCTCTCCTCTTTACCAGCTTCACTATCCTTCAGCTTGGACTGCTTGCGCTTCTTCTCTGCACAAGACGCCTCCTGCAAACACCATTAAAATATAAGAGGTGTGGAGGTCTAGTCTATACACACGGAGAGATAAAATATCAGACTTGGCCTGAACTTAGATTCTTTTCCTCTGAAAAGAGAAGCACAGAAAACATTTACCTGATCTGCAGTAGAACCAGGTGTCTTGAGCTCCAGCTCAGTTACTACGTCATTAGAACCATCACTTCGTTCAACATTGTTACCTCTTGGTCGATCAGATGATTTGCTTTTGGAATCTTGTTTGCTTGAAACGTGGGACCGACTGCTCGGCTGCAGCATATTATGCGGGGATACAAATTGGGGGGATACTTGTTCCATTTGTGGATTAGCGGGAGGAGATGAAAATGGCATGTAAGTAGAACATGGATTGGGAATTCCACCAGGATTTTGATTTGCAAAGAAGGGGTACGGCTGCATAGATGGGTGCATGGGAATCGGCCCAGCAGGAACAGGAACTGGCAGTGGGTACGGATACGGATGTGGACCCATAACAACTGAAGGATCCATTGGAGCCCATGGGGGGAACATAACTCTGATTCTCTGCTGATATTGCATATTAAGATTGTCGATATCTGATTTCAAGGATGCTTTCTCTTCTCTAAGTTCATTTTTCTCTTGAGTCAACTGTTTAGCAGAAAAAATACATCAAATGTCATGATACCCAACTAACTTGGCTTCCTGAAAATGAGTATTACTTAAGATGAGAGTATCATTACCTCGTTTGATTCTTCTGAAAGTGCTGTAAATTCTTCTTTTAGTTTGTTCACTTGAGCTGTCAAATCCTTTAACATTTGGATTGTATCACCTAAAATGGTTGCCTTGTCATTCTTAGGTCTCTCGGGATCTGCAAGTAGGATGTCGCCAATCAAATTTTGCGTACGAAAACAATCAAAGCTAACTCATACACAATTTACCAACTTTTTAGTAAAGCACCACAAGGGATCTTATAAGTCTTTAAACATATCATGGAAATTACGCATATAGCAAAGAAAAAAGGTTCTAATCTGACAAGCTAAAAAACATGAATCTAAATGTTTATCATCTGATTGCCAGAAAATCTCACCATCCAACGAGATGAGACCATAGGCTGCAAATCGACTTGGGGATAATGAATGGTTGTTTAAATCATAAATGTGTGAATGAATAAATCTCCCACTACTCATCTAAATAACACACAGACCATATGAGAAAAGGAAAGCCCAGTCACGAAAACCATAATATCATTTCCTGCTTAGCATCACGGGGTCAGGAGTGGCTATACGAACATCCCAATCACCCCATATATGATGTTCTACCATCTTTCCTCTGTAAGATTAGAGATTAGAACGAAAACAGTTTCCACACTGGCATGTATATATATTTGACAGTTAATGGGACTAATAGGATGCAAATAAACCCACCAGCCTCATAAGGCATGTGCCAACATCATGCAACAATAACCAAATATGAGGTAGGTAGGTAGAAGTGGTTTGAACAAATCCACTTTTATTTTATTTCTGTATAAGAGTACAGATATTACTACCAGATGCTATTTGTAGCAGAAAAGGAGGTTTATACTTATTGATAATAGGTTGAGTCATCCATGGTGAGCGAACATGAGAAAAATAAATAAACGAAAAAGAACAGCATGTAGAGAAGAATAAGACAAGCAATGTGTTATGTTACTTAGAGATTGATCATGTTACCTAATGCATTTCCCAACTCCATAAACTGCTCATTCAGTCGATCCCTCCTCAATTTCTCTCGGTCTGCCTTCTGAACTTTTCTTGCAGCAATTGAATCCTTAACTTCTACTTCTGGCCTTTGGCTTCAAAAACATTAAATATTTAGCTCTCTATCAACATGATGCATAGAAATGGGGTTCAAAAAAGCAAAAATAAGTGGAGTCACACTCAGATCAGATGACTACACTGACCTAAATGCGGCATGATTAGATTGAGTACTAACCTAGACTTCTAAGGATGTAGGGTTAATTTCAGTAACGGCAACAGTAGTATGAACATTGAATTGTACCTAAAAGTAAAAAGTAATCTCTACAGCAAAAACAAAAGTACAAACAAATCAATCGGCTATCAAAATTTACACCTTCTACCTTTCTGAAATTCCAAGAACCCTAATATCCAATTTTCATTTTCATAAATATTAGGGTATTAGGGTTAACAATTGCAACCCTCAGAAATTAGGCAAAACTATTACACAAAACAAGACAATTACAAACCTGGATTCAGGAGGGAATCGATGAATATCTGAGACAACTAAATCTCCAGATTGACAGAATCCTTTTGTCTTCCATTGATCCATCTCCTGATAATTATTAGGGCAAAAGTAATTTAGGGTTTTCTAGTTACCGATCTGAGAAGGTATTTTTTGCCCGCCTCTATACACTAGATAGTGGTATCCACGGAGAAAACCCACGATACGATATATGATATCTTTGTTTAAGTGGGATTGATTGAAAATGGCGATCAGTGTCAGAAGATAAAGTTTGTTTGTTGTATATCCAGATTTACATCCTCAGAACGCTTGTTTACCATCTCGAGCCGTTAAATTTAACAGGTTAAAGAGGAATCCAACGTGTGATGAGCTATCATTATCACGTGTGTGTGTCTCTGACAGGATCTTTAGTTGGAAGAATATTCTGACACCATTCGCACCCACGCCCAAAAGATTGTAAGAGCAACGGCTGGGGGTGAGTGTCAAATTCAGGGAAGGATCAGATGAAGGAGTGATTTTGGATTGTGGGAAAGGGGATATGGTACACCTTCAGCCGCTGGAAATGAGTTATTGGCATTCTCTGGTATATTTTTTTGGTTTAATTATATGGCAGTTCTAGACGAACAACATAAAAACCGTATCCTCAAGATGAAGGTGGGTGTCATCCTTTTGGAGTTGACAATAAGCCACTTTTGGGCCCATCATTTAGAGAACTGAGAGGGAACTCGTGTTAACGTGGTTAAAAACTATTTAAAAAGTGGAAGAATACTTTGAAGGATGATTATTACCCACTCAAGGCAAAAAAAAAGTTATCAAGCGGCTAACTTTCAAAGATCTAAGCCTTATGATGACACATTCTTTCACACGAAGGAATGCATGAATGAATTTGGATGAAAATGGACATCTTCATTACTCATAATATAATAGTATCTCAAACTCTTTCACTTCGAGTGAGAGTTCTCATCTCATATCCCTTGCTCTAAGAGCAAACGCCATGACGCTCGTTTAAGGTATGTGGCTCGAGTATTTGTTTGAGGATTAACTATTGCAGAGTTAGTGATTAAAGATTTGTAAATAGATATTGATCATCCAACTTAATAGACTCCGTTATGTGTATGATCGATCAATAATGGAATCAAGTTTTTTTGTGCAAATGGTTACTTTGAAGACTTGAAGACATTTCCTTTGTGATTCTTCTTGCGCACTTGATTCTCTTGGATCCAAACAAGCAGTTTATTTCGATAGACTTAACACTTGTTGTAAATATCGAACAAATTGTCTAGTTGCTTCTCATCGTAGAGTTGCTTAGATAGAGCTTGTTCACTATGATTGATTAGATCGATAATCTTTGTCTTGGTTTTCTCTTTGACCAAAGGAGTTTATATTGAATAAACATAAGATCATTTACTCTACTTTATATCTAATTGAAATCTTAAATTGGTAGATTGATAAGTGAGTTGGTTACTGGAACGGATTTAGTCTTTTGCTATTCCAGGTTACGGCCAAAGGAGTTGAGAGCAGAAGTCTTCACATGGGTGAAGCAACTCAAGATGGTGGACTCGCCTTGGGATTCACGTGTGTAGACCAAACTGGTTGTAGGCACAAGGATACTGAAGGAACTGAGTAACTAAGCGTAGTTTACTTGGTCTCAACCATACGAAGTTGCGGACTTGCAGTATAGACGTATGGTCAATATTGTGTATTCATAATTGGACTGGGTTTCTAGGTTTTTCTTCCATGAAGTTTTCCTCGTTAACAAAATATTGTGTGTTGTGTGGTTTACTTTATTTTTGCGTTATATTGTTTATCTTTATAATTAAACTAAATACACCGATCATACTTGGTACAATCCCATAGTTAGTTCGGTCTCGAACTTTGGCCATATACCAAATTACATCTTGTTGAAGTAATTCTTTGGCCATTATTTTTTGGTAGAATTACATAAAATGTGTTTGTATAGGTTGATACGAAAAGATTTTGGTCTACTCGGTACCCTCGTCATTTCACCTAGGCTAGTGCTAACCTAAAACCTGTGGTACTAGGTTATCCCAAAGACAAACCTAATTAATGGCGCTTGTTTAAAAGATTTCATCCTAGGTGAATGGGTTTATGGTGAAGATTTCATCCTAGGAAACGATGTTTTACATTTGTTTAAAAGAAGTAAGTTCGTGAACTTGTTTCATGAATTGAAAGGGAAATCAATAGGTATATTGGTTAAAATTTATTCATTGCATATTCTTTGGATGACTAATATGTTTGAGTTGGTAGAACCGATCTTAACTCAGGTTATGTATCTTGGTATAACCGATCACAATACCTAGACTTATGATTTGGTTTGGTAGGTTTAAGTAATTGGTGTAAGCTGATCCTAAATAATCACCATGAGATGGTATGATCGATCCTTGTAATTGGTGTGGCCGATTAAGTAATTAGTATGACCGATCCTTGTAATTGGTATAACCGATCCTAGTGACCATGACCGATCACAAGTAGGTACCATGTTTAGGTAGAACCGATCCATGTGATTGGTATAACCGATCTGAACCCATGTATGTGACTTGGTAGGACCGATCGCAGCTAACCATTGTGATTTAGTATGACCGATCACATAGTAGTCTTGGAATATTCGTAGAACCAACTAACCCGTGGAAGCATACGTTTGGTCGACAAACAATACAATGTCCAACCATCTATAATAATGTCACCAATGAATGAGGCAAGACGAAGCCTTCGAATCAGCAAGAGACACAAACTAATTGCTCCGCATCATGTCTAACTCCATTTCCAAATCTAACACCCTTATCGACCTGAGGACTAGCTCCAACCTAATCTCCATGCCATCCAAAAACAACAGCAGATGAGTTGACCCCAACTTTTTTAGACTCCCCAATTCCCATAAAAGAGGAGATTGAATTGTTGGATGTATGGATACAAGACAGTGCTATCAAGTTGCCTGATGTACGACATTCACCAACTATCTAATAGATGATGAATCCCATGTATTTTTGCTTTTACACATTTGTCAATCATCCTATAAGTGCATGCAATGGCTTAAAATTCATCATGAAAGAAAAGATAAAATCATGCGAGTTACACTTGGAGACTGAAGGTGTACACAGAAAACTTCTTCGCGTGAGGAGCTTCACCTTCTTTGGAAAGCCTATCAACCGCACACATCAGTTTTTGATGGAGCATTTATGCGAGCTTCTCTACTTCTCAAATGCACAACACATGGAAATCTTTATAGCCCTCAATCATGTTGTATCTGGTAAGCGCTTGTTTTTCCCTAAAAAAATTGAAATGTATCCCAAGCCTGGCCAAGAGAATACAACAAACAAGGGGAATAAATATGAACATGCATTCTTCACGTGCAGCCACCTCAAGGGCACCGAGTTTGGGAAAATGTGATCGATGTTGGCACATCTATTAACATCATCCCCATCAAGATCCTCAAAGTCATAGGGATTTGTCTTCATGAGGCCACCTACTTCCAAATGGTAGTTAAAGATTCTAAAGGGAAATTCATAGATGCCTATGGACACATCATCCTTGAAGTAAATATGGGTACCATTCGAGTGTGCCAAGTTCTACATTGTCAAATAGGATCCAGGGTATGATATGGTTTATGGCGTCCATGTTGTACAACAATAATACGGGGCCTATCATGTCACTCGCATCATCGTTAATGTCACTTGGAGATTTCACCAAGATAAAAATCCCGAGATTTCCTTCCATTTGAATATCAAAGTTGATTGATTTGAACACAAAGCAGATGTGTGGGGAATATGTAACCATACATCCAAATCTGTCGTACGCAAGTAAATTATGTTCAACACCTCTCTTTATAGCCGGTAATCCCACATCTTGTCAATGCTTTGAAACTTGATCCCGAGATAAACATCACTCTAACTCTTGGGGACTTGATCATGAGATAAACCCCACTATAACTAGGTGTGCGTATGGGAAGTTGATCCCTTTCAATATTTCATTAAATGGGTTGAGTCATTTATGTTGGGAATAAAAGGGACAAGTGGTTCCTTATCATGGAAAAGAGTGTCATGGACAATTTACGATAACCTTATGGAATCGCTAGAACAGGGGAAAGGTATCAAAACATAATTCCTTTCAAGTTAGATATTTGGTTCTGAAGACAACTAAATGTGGACAGCTCTCTGCAACAACCTCTTCAAATAATAAAGAGAATGCTTACATAATCGCTAAAGCTATATTAAGTGGTTATTACACAAGCTTAATAACCCAATTAAACTAGAAACACACTAACTAAAATATATAGTAGACTTGTTGGAATTGAACATTTTCCAAACGAATTAACAATATTATTTTAAGAGTTTCTTTTAAGTTTTATTTATGTTGTTCCTCCAAAAATAGTCATCAACAAACATTAGATGACTCATTACTGGAACCCATATGTAATTCGTGTACCATTACCTGATCAAACTTTCAAGATTGGACATCTAGTTTTTCATTTCGTCACGTCCATAGTGGAGCAAAAATGACAAATTTAGCAGTGGAACCGACCTTATAAAGTTCTTGGTCGGATATTAAATTTTTGGGTTACAATCCCCGATCATATATCACAATGTATATTCAGTGTCACTAAATAAATTTGGATAACAGGGACTATCCAAATTCTATGAGGAAATTGTTGGTTGTGTATCATTGTTTGAGAAACATGGATGATTTTGGATTAGAAAGTCATGTTTTAAGGTTAGCGCATAAATACCGATAAATCGGTGGGGGTGGTGATACATGGCAAGTGGCTCAAAGCTTTCAACTTTCATTTTTTTTCTTAATTTCTTGTAATATTTTGTAATTCCTTCAATATTTTTGCAATATGCTTAGGATTTCAATTTTATTTATCTAAATAATACTTAAGAACTTGAAAAGCAAAAGTATATAAACTAGGAAACCTGTCATAACTAGGAAAAGGTAATTTGTTGGAACTAGACTTCAATAATGTTGGGTCTTTCCGGAGCCCTTAGAGTCTCCTATTTTATATTACCTTTCCTTTCACAGTTAAGGTTCTCCTGTTTCAGTTTGCTTTTCTGTTTTAGCATCGGTCGGTCGAAATCGCAAGTTTTGCGATCTCAATCTTGTTGTCCATGTTAGATGTACAAAACTATATCTTGATTTCTAGTCTACTAAATTCAAGTCTCGGACTAGGATTGGAGTATGGTAGTGAGTATCGACATTATCGGATAACCCCCAAAGATTGAAGACTAGAGAACAAACGAAGACATTTTATGAGAACTTCATCAACAAAGAGGTATGTGAAGACCGACCTATCCTATTTACTCATGACATTTACCATTCTATCTTATGAGACTTTGTCGTATGATTTTAGTAGATTTAATATTACAAATGTGAAATTTCTAGTTCAAGCTTGTCTTGGTTAAACTCTCAAACTATGATTCAAGCAATGGATGTTCTAGATCCTTAGAAATCTTAATTAAAAAAAAAATCAAGAACTATTTTGTTTCAAGATGATCATTTGGATATTACCCAAGCAAAAATGCATATTTTCATATGGCTATCGGGATTGTTTCAATTCAACTATTTGAGAAAAAGAACTGCTTGGTGATATGTAAACATACTTGTATGTTTTACAAAAGTCAGTTTGAATTCTACAGACTGTATAGGTTCGCAAACCCGGTTTACAAACCATGTACATCTGAGTTCGAGAATATTCGCAAACTCGGTTTGCAAACCCCTACCATATGACTTTCGCGAACTTCCAAGATTTTTAAACCCTTGTGTCCTGACTTTCTCTGACTTCCAAGGTTTTCAAACCCTTGTGGCCTGACTTCGCAAACTATCATATGTTTGCGAACCCGGTTTGAAAACCTACCCAGTTCCAGTATAACAGAAGTACATGAACTATTGTATATGTTTAAATTTTACTTTGCCATGATTCTCATATACACTTCTAAGATAAACTTTATTCACTAAATCATTTTGTGTTTGTGGATCATTGATTAAGTCTTGGGTGTTATTGAATACCACTATGTGCTTGTAAGTTCAAAGGCTATTGAGCAGCTCCGAACCATCTTTGTGCACGGTTTCAAATTAAACCCTAGACCATAATGTGCATTCTTCTGCGTAACTTTAAGGTGGAATTCTCACATATGCTAACATGAATTCCTAATAAGAACTTCATTTAAACCGAGAAAGTGTTTACTTGAATTTCAAGCAACCATAGCTTGAATTCAAAGCTACCTAGAGCAATTAAAATCTATAAATAGAGAAATTCTTGCAACATGATTTCTTAATCCTTGGCACTATTGTGTCCTAGTTGCTAAGCTAGAGCCATCCTCAATAACCTAGGCTCTTCATAGAACTGTATTCTAAGTTACGACTTTGAAGACTTTACTTAGGGATTCGTGATGCCTGGTCAGACTATCTTTTACCTGATAGTTCGTGTATCCGGATCTTGTTCTTATTGATTTTTGAGGTTTTAGTAATCTCAGATTCTCAAATCATGAACGAGACATCTAAACTCTTATTTGATTTATTTGGATTGTTCTTGATAGGTGGTTAGTAATACAACTTTTTCAGATAATTAAGTGTAAGTGTTCCATATTTGTGAGATTTGCTAGACTTTGTCTACAACAAACAGATTTCCAAACCTAGATTGAAAAATCAAAATAGAAATCAAATAGGCTTGTATGCTAGAGGAAGATTGGTGTCGAAAGGCTTTGAAACGACGAGGGTACCAAGTACACCACAATCTTTTCGATATCAACTATAAGTCTGATACCTTGCCTGATATAATATAGGTAGACATTGTCAAGAAGATAACAACCCGCAAGGTATACACTTGGTATATAGTTACTAGTTCGAAACCGAACCTAACTATAGAGATCAACCCAAGTGTTTGGATTAACGTACACGTGCAATTACTTTAATTATAACTTAAACAACTATAATGCGGAAAGTGAAGTAAAAGCACGCAACAAGATTTTATTAACGAGGAAACCGCAAATCCATAAAAACCCTAGGACCTAGTCCAGTTTTGAATACTCTCAGAATTAAGCCGCTATACAAAGACCACTACCAACTTCGTATAGTTGAGACCAAGTAAACTACCCCTAGTTACCTAGTTTCCTCAGTATCCCTGCACATATAACCAAGTTGGCCAATGCATGTGAATCATAGATAGAGTCCACTATCTTAAGTTACTTCAGCCGATGTGAAGACTTCAAGCACTTGACTCCTTTGGATCGTCTTCCGAAATAGTAAATGACTAATCCACTCGGTAGCCACTCTTCCAATCTCAAGAAGTAATTCAGAGATTATATGTTGAGTTCAACAAAGGCTCTTTTGTTTAATCTAATAAACTCCTTTTGTTGGTAAGATCTACCAAGATCTAAATTATCGAGATAACCAGCTCTAGGTATACAAACTATCAGATTCGGATACTGAAGAATACCACCAAATGATAGTTTTTTTACTACGAATATTCAATCAATTGTCTATCAAATATAAATAAGATATAGTCGGATCCCAACTGATTAATCTTGTACACAAAATTAAATCACAAGATACGAAACCAATCAAAATCTTTTTATCTTCAAATCTTCAATGTCTTCTTTTTTACCTGCACAACCAAACTTGATTCCAACTTATGATCGATCACACACATAACAGAGTTTGTTAAAAATGGATGTTCACAAGTCACTGTCAGATCTAAAAACATATCTGAACAACCGTTAATCTCTTGATCTATTTTGAGTGACATTATGTCAGAAGAGAATGCTCTCAAGAATAATCAAACTAGGTGCAATCAAGTTTTAACAACCGTTAGTCAACCAAATCAATAATCAAAAACTTCAACAATAATCGGAAACTCCAAGATAGTGTTACAAGTAATACTATTAGTCGGCTACAACAACGACTAGAAAATGAAGTGCCTGCTTCATGATAAGTTTGTAAGAAGAAAAAACTTCACTATTCATAGACCAAGGTAGTTTGGACACCAAAGAATTTCTATAACCGGAAATATTCTCAAGATATGCAATAAGCACCTAAATTCGGTTTTGTCTAATTCCAACCAATATCCAATTGTAATACCGAAATCCTTTTGGACAACTCAATATTAGATAGAACTTAACTAATATATCTTCCAAAGATATATTTTGCTTGCAGGAAAAACAACACATATAAATCTTAACAAAAAGATTGTCAAACATTTCAGTTTGGGATCTCACCTTGAGTATTAAAGAATATCTTTGAACAATAAGATATAAGATTTGTGCACATGTTCAAATTACTCACTAGGTCGACATATTGAACTTTTCTATTTTGCAAACCCAATTTCCAAAATCACACAAACCCTAAAGTGCACGTGATAATATAAATCGGTTTTTCATATGGGGATAAGTTCTACCATGACTCTCAATGTAGGTAGGGATCAATTCTACCTTAGCCCCCAATATAGGTAAATATCAGTATTACCATGACTCATAACTTGGTAAGTATCGGTACCACCTTGTCTCCCAATATAGGTAAGGATCGGTACTACCATGATTCCCAACATAAGTAGGGATGGGTCCTGCCTTAGATCTTCAATGAAATCCGGACCACCAATGATATTCGTTTCTTTCAACTAAGAAACAAGTTCGTAAGTCTACTTCTTTAAACTCATGAATCAAACATAGTTTTCTAGGCATGAAATCATTCCTATTTCATTACATAATCTAGTTACAAGTTACAAAGATTATGTTGATGTCGCAATTATGAAGTTCAAAATATAAGCGTTATACTTTGTAATTTAATATACCAAGATTGTAAAACAACTTGTATATCCTTCCTTGACACTTTAATCATGATAAGATGATCAACTCTTTTATACTAGAGTTTCATGTTTATAACTTCACATGTTATGTTTTCAATTTAAACGACTTGAAAATAACGTAATAGAATTGGAAACAAGTCATAAACTAACCTCAAGTAGAAGGATAATGTCTTCGCTAATGTCGATACATCTTTAGAATCTTGGTCTTCAGAGTAATACTTGTATGTCTCAACATTTCTAGACTTCTTAGTCTAACCTAACAAAGTTGATTCTAGTAATATAATCAAGCGACTTTTGAGTTTTGATGCTAAAATATGACAACCAACCTTGACATACAAATGGTTGGCGGGTTCAACCTAGCAGTGTTCTAACAGTCTTCAATAAGATTGAAGAAACTCTTAGGATGTAAATGACGTCAGCTAAAGGGAATTAAGTGCTCGAGAATCTCGCGAGGTTCAAGAGGCGTAAGGAACACGACTGCAACGAATTTCTTGGAGGGTCAATTCGGTCTCAACTACATTCCAGTACGAAATATGATAGTAGGCTAGTGTCTGCAGCAGTTTAATACAATGTGGTGTTCAAAGGGGGAGAGGTCCCGGGGGTTTTTCTACAGGTGCAGTTTTCCTCGTTAACAAAACTTCTGGTGTCTTATGTTTTTCCTCTTGCATTATATTATTTTATCTTTATAATAAGAATAAAACGAGTAGTATGTAGATAGTTTTTATTCAACAACAAGACTCGTTCTTATTGAATTCATATCTTGAAAGATAGATTGCAAGTTTCATACTTGTTAGAATTCGGATCCTCTAATTAATTCGGATACGACTAGATTGATATTTTTGAGATCGTCCAAGAATTTTTCCACACAATCAGCCGTTCACAGACTTTTAATATAAACATATTGATTGTGGAAGAGAAAGATAAAAACTCTATATACAATCTTATTCAACGGTCTTTGTTTTGACCAACTTGTGATTGTATTATGTTTTGTCCATACAGGTTGCCGAACGAAAAAGTTGGTGGTGTACTTGGTAGCCTGTCCGTTTTGGTTTTTATATGTACATACCAGGCCTGTACACCATTATATGGAACTATAAATATAATAGCCAAAGTTATGTGAAAGTTTCTCAACTTGAGAAATTAAGCGAAAAAACCAAAATATGTTTGAAATTTTTCTGCTGTTTTAATATACTTCTTACAATGGCCAAAGTTACAAATGCAGGGGTCGATGAGATGAATGATGATGATGAAGAATTTGAAAAGTATTATAAAAAATTTAAAACTGAACAAGATAGCAAATCTAAAGAATATCGATCTGAACACTGGCTTTTGTTTCCCATTGTTGTGGGGTTTATTGAGATGCAAGATTCTTCTCATGAGCGATTCAGCCATGGTAAAAGGAAGTAATTAGAAAACAAACCTTGATGATTATTTTATTAAATTTCAATTCTTAAGTACCCATTTCATTTTTTCTTTTTTAAGTATCTAATTTTACGTTGATTTTTTTAGTACAAATAATCGAATTGTGTATAGAGCACATGCAAGATGGGATGTATGCACCAAGCTTTTAAGGTTTTTAGACTGTTTATTTCTCCAGAAAATCAACATAATCCAATATATTATGTTAGAATGGAGTAAGATATATAAGAAAAAAACTCAACTTTCCAAGAATGTTCATTGGGGGGTTTTAATAGGAGGATATGATTTTGATACCCTATATTACCTCATTTATTGCGAGCCAACAAATTAGGGGTTTAACTATAATAGAAAGCCCATACATTGGACGTTATAAGGATTTTTTAGTTTTTACATTGAATGATAAGAATTTACAACGAGAACCCAAAACATCCCATCTATTTATTCATCATGTACGGGTGTTTACTAAATTGAGAGTATTGAGAGAGTTTAACACCTACTTGCTAGGCATCATATCGTATTACTCTAGTAATTTTCTTTCCGATGATTTAAGTTTTTTGGATGTAAAAGATGGGTAAGAAAAATAGTGATTAAAGAAGACCATGATTGAAGCTTTTGCAAAAAAAAAAAAAATGTTAAAGAAAATTTTGGAAAAACTTACGACATGACAAGAAATCAAAATGAAATATTTAGTTAATAAAGATAAGAAACGAAATCGTAAATCTTGGTCTGCAAAAGTTTGATGCATTTCCATATAAACATTTGGATCTTTGGGGGTGGGTGTGGGTGGGAATGAATCTTTCATAAGAACAATTGGCATCAATTGGTGGCTGGTTGGGAGTTAGAGGTAATATGGTTTGAGGAAGCATGATGGTAGCAATGCGAGTTGTACGTAAATTGGCTAGAAGATGTATTCAGACATACAAAACTATCAGAAAAAAATGGGTTGGGTAGATGTATAACATGAATTTTTGTTGTAGATGAGGTTTTTAAGAGATGTTGAGTTATATTGTGCAGTGAACATTTGGGCTACTCATCGATTAGATCAACGGCCCATAAGATTTTTTTGAGGGACTTGAGGTGGAGAAATATGATGATGATATAATATCCAGTAGGTATCCGAGTTAGGAATAATACTACAATTTTAGATTTTGCAGAAAAGATTGAGAAAAGAAAAAAACGTCCAATGTTAGACAATTCCTTCCAGAGTGAACTGTCTAGTTATAGTATTTTAAATAAATTTCTAAATCACATATAACTACTTATGTGCAGGCAATGAAGTGGCTTCCAAAATTTGAAAAATTGGCAGAGATTTAGTTTGTGCACAAACGAGAGATGATAAGACTAATAAAAAAAATCCGACTTATTTGAGAACTATGGTGTCCAATTTTCAAACCAAATGTGAAAGGAGGCCCGCTGTCGAAGGTTGTGCGAATATGTTTAAAAAGTTTTTTTCAAAAACTTTCTAAACAAGATGAATAATGTTAACAGAAGTTCGATGGAACTTACATGATCATGGCAGTTTAACGCCTGATATTCAATCCGTTTTAGTGAACGAAATAAAAAAGGTTTATTTAGATCTTGGTCATGACATCAGTGGGTATGAGGTTCTAGTGATGCTACCTATCCTAATTGTGGTAGAAGAACTCGAAATATTGGTAAATCGGATTGCAAACTTAGATAGTTCATATAGTGATAAAGATATTACTAGAACATCGCTGCCACGGTGGGTGGGCCGACTAAAGAAAAACGAAACACCGCTGATTGCATTACGTGTTATACATCATTTTTTTATTGGAATGATAGTTTTGTGCATTTACATTGTTTTATTAGTCGCAACGGAAAATTAGTTGATGCATAAACCAAAATATGGCGCATCCTTTGTAGTGGTTTGCATAATTGTGCCTAAAAGGATAAACACCTCCGAATTTTTCGTTAAACTCTAAATTTGATATTGTTTTTTGTACTCATTATGTAGATATTTTTAAAATCTTTCCAACGAGATACAATTTGTAAAATTCCAATCCACGTATTTTTAGATATGTTATATTCTAGTTTGCTTGTCAATTATACTCCTGAAAAAATAGGATACATAAGGAGTTACAATAATTGGACTAAAATGGAGGGACATTTTCGGTTTTTTAATAATAACTATTTCCAATCTTTTTATCAAATTACACATTTTTGTTAGGCTTCATTTTACAAAAAAGTGGCCATAAAAGGGACTTCCTCTCTTCGGGTCCTCCGGTCGGTCGGCCCAATGACGAGAAATGTTAGTAGATAGATTGTTGGTGCTGCTAAACGTAAGCGGGCCCTCCGTCGGTCGGCCCAATAACAAGAAATGTTAGTAGATGGATTGTTGGTACTGCTAAACGTAAGGTTCAAGAAATGACTTTAGAAATGTGCGAATATTTTCTTTCAGATTTCAAATTCCCTATCAACTCCTAAATTGCAAATCACTGATGAAGTAAAAAAATGCTAGTGAGTAGTGGTGCAAAATATGCACATGTTCGTTTACCAAAATCAATGGATTTACCTCAGCTCAAGTTTTTGCAGCTTCATGGAATTTCAATTTTCGATGAAGAACTATCTAAAAAGATCTTTTCAAGTTGCCCAGTTCCTGAATCGTTACACATTGTAGACTTGTCATATTCAAAATTGCACTGTTGAGTCTCGCAGCCTCGATATTTTCATCTACCAGAGCCATCTTCCTAGTACTATCCTCAACATTATCAAGTTGAATGCTCCAAATGTCAAAGACTTCAAGTGCAGGTCTTCCATCAGACAATATTATTTTCTATAAAATTGTTCTCTTCTATCCAATGTACAATTTGAAATGATACTCAAAGAAGAAGTTCTAGATGAGAATGTAGAAGCATATTGGAATTTGTCTTCGAAGGAGAAAAAGTTATATGCTAAATGTATGATGGAATTTCTAGGAGCGGTTTATGTGGTAAAGGAAATGTGATGATCAAACCAAAGACAAGAAAGTCTTCTGGGTAGAAGTGAAGGTTATAATAGAATCAACAATGCATGGCACTAAACACAACAACTAAAAGGTTTTTACTCTCTCCCTCTTCTCATTTTCTATTTCATATCTTTGAAGATGAACATTAGGTTGATTATATAGTTTTCTATCGTAACCGGAGCAAGAACATGAAGAGGGTTAAAAGAACCTAAAAAAAAGTAATTATTTGGAGTCCCTCTTGCCAATGCAGTTAACAAAAAACTAGAAAAGAAAAAGTAAAGTCATGAACTTCGATCTATGATCAATAACATAAACCCTTTTCCTCATTTTTTTATTGAAAATATTAACCAGGATTAAAAACTTTGAGTATTCAAATATAAAAAAAAAAAAAAAATGGCAACTAAAGATAATTTGAAATCTATAGCTTACTTGTTTGCAACTACACTTATATAATTAAGTTTGTCTAAATTTGGATTCATATATGAGGTTGTAAGAAAATAAAATTGAGTGACGAAAAACTAAAACATATTAGTATGCACAAAGATTTATTTCGCAACATCACATATCACATATACAATAAGATAGATAGCAAACAATCATGATTTTAATGCAATCACATATACAATAAGATGTAACACAAGCAACAAATATTTATAAGTAAATATACCTTAAGCACATAACAATTAGGAATTGAAAATCGATTCGGCATCGTAAAATATTAGTTTATATATATGAGATTTCGGAATTATCCATGAGTAATTCAATTCACGAATAATTCGCTCCACTTATACGATATATAATAGGATGACCATAAAATACCACCAACAACGGTTCCAAAGAACGATAACCTATCGATATTGGGCTGCTCAAAACCAAATATATTACTAGTATATTAATGCATATTGCTTTCCTACATGAATCAACCTTGAAAAATAAAAGCTTTTGTCATCAATATTGTTATTTGACTATTTTCCCTTTTTTTTAAGGAAAAGTTACTTTTACTTTGACCATAGGTGGCCAGAAACATATTATTATGAAAAAATAAATAATTAAATGAATAATGAAAGCTTGTTTAATTGTTTTGAGGAGGGTGAGTACCAAGGCATTGCAACTTCTTCATAGGCAAAAAAACCTTTCAGAAATGTCATAACAGAGTTTAATAACCAAATTAAACTATAAACGTACTTGCTAAAATGGAGTGTAGACTTGTTAAAATTAAGGGGCAATACCGTGTTGGGGGACCCTTATATTGCGATTGACAAAATAAGGGGCGGAAATATTAAATTTCTGAACTAAGGGACTTCGGTCATTACGCTCCTGGACAAATTCGTAAATACCACACGTGTCCTAAATTTCCTTTGCGTTTCGGCGTTGGACTCGTTGTCCTGATTTTTATTGGACAACGTGACAATACTGTATATGACAGAGTTTACAATACTTATTGTCCTGGACAGTACGCTGTATGACAACGTTTACAATACTTACTGTCCTGGACATTACGCCTTACACCGTAGATGTGACGTATACACAACGGACAACGTAATTAGGACGGGATAGTTTATGATGGTGATTCGGATGACCCCCTCGGAACAATGGACACAAGCATATCCTTCAGAACCCCAACGATCTCTATATTAACTCTCTGCGCAAACTTATCATCGGTCATACAATCGATAATAACCGATATGAGCGATAATTCATAGCGGTAGTATGAGCGACAAGTCATACGGGAGGAGCAATTGATTTCCGATGATCCAATCGTATTGCCCGTATGACTTATCGCTGATATTCCCGCCATGAGTCTATGACTAATGGTTGATATTCTCGTTGTTGTCCTGTACACCAAAAGGACTTACGGGTCATTACGAAGTTTCTTTTAACCCCTAATGGTACAGAGTTCCTTAGTTCGGCAATATGAAATGGCACGTCCATACGGCAGCAATATTAAAAAAGCCCGTCCCCGTCTGAACCATTACAACTAAAATTAAACATTTGCTAAATCAATTCAAAATATTATTTTAAAAATTTCTTTAAGTTTCACATCTTTTATTCTTCCTAAAAAAATAAGTCACCAGCAAACATTAGATGATTCATTATTGAAACGTATTTGTAACTCTTGTACCTTAATTCAAGCAAGATTGCAAGTTTGCTCGTCCACTTTTTCCATTTTGCCACGCCCACATTGGAGCAAAAATGACAGATTGAGCACCGAAATTAGCCTTATAAAGTTTTAGGTCGCATATTAAATTTTGGGTTATAGTCACCAGTTATACGTCACAATGCATATTATAGTGTCACTATATAAACTTGGGTCACGAAGAATATCCAATTTCGATGAGGAAATAGTCGGTTACGTATCGAGTTTTTGAGACATGTGAACTATTTTGGATTATGTAATACCCGATCCGTTAAATTGGTTAAGTTGGACAATATCGGTGGAGGGACGGGTCATTATAGATTATGTGGCCGATTTTGAATTAAAAAGACATGTTTTGATATTATTGTGCAAATGTCAAGGATGTCGATGCAATCCATGGCGAATAACAAATATAAAGACATCAAGCAAATATCTGGTCACAAATTATATTTTATATCTTATTTTGAGACCGACTTCGGGTTACAAGTCCACCTGCTACTACACACCCTCACCTTTTGTCCCCATGATGAGTCAACATGTAAACTCTAGAATTGAAATCCGTGAACCTTTTAAGGCTCGCGGTGGGTCCTCAACTGAATGTAACGGGGCAGTTGGGGAGCAACATGTTGCGGGGAAAAATATTTTGGGGGCAAAAGGTGGGGGTACAAATTTTTTCGGTTACAAGTTAGGTAACAAATTTGAAACAAGTCAGGTACAAATATAACTAAATTTTTCGGTTACAAGTCACGTACGAAATTTGCATTCTTTGGAGTTTGCATCCTTGCACAAGATAAGAGACAATCATTGGCATGAGAAATTGTAAATAACAATGAAAAATATATGAGAGATAATGTAAATTTGCATCGAAAAAGACAAATATTCATGGATTTTTTTTGAATTTCTTTTTATAAAAGTGCAAAATTTGCATTCTTCAATATAAATTTACATTATCTCTCATATTTTTTTATTGTTGTTTACAATTTTCAATGTCGACGATTGGCTTGTATCTTGTGCACAATATAACAAAACCCATTTTCATTAAAATATTGGAAGACATGAGGTAAATATTTGACTCCAACGTCATGGTTTCACCTGATCTAGCCAACACGATGTATCCGAGCTGTCTTGAGGAGAGTAAGTGATGTTCGGTGATACCATCCCGAGCCTTCGCATAAGTGGCCCCAAAAGGTCGAGTTGATAATTGAAAAAGCAGGGGTACTACACCACACCCAATATTTCGTTCGGCAATCTATATGAACTAAACTTTAATAATATTTCGATAGAAAAAACTCAATCAAAGAATAATACTAAAGAGTTTATCTATTTTTCTCAAATCAATCAGCAAATCAAACAGATAGAAATCTATGAGCCTGATTGATGTGAGAAATACTTGGATGGTACCAAAAACCAATATCCAAGATCAATCAAAATCCTATCCAACAAACAAGGTCGGATTTATCAAAGATGATTGATTAACGCACAATCTGTGATATTTCAATTATAAAGATAAACAATATAATGCGGAAAAGAAATAACACAAACACCAAAAATTTTGTTAACGAGAAAACCGCAAATGCAGAAAAACTCCTGGACCTAGTCCAGAATAAACACACACTGATTATAAGCTGTTACACCAATTTCCTACTACCTGTTCGGACTAGATGTAATACATGCTTCGGCTGTATTCAAGCACTTTTAAAACTCCTAGCAGAACACCAATTCTCTTTAGAAGTTATTCTCGAAAATCTTCTGGTAGAAAAAGGTTCTCTTCAGAAGCACTCTCAAAAATCTTATAGCAGAATGTTAGTTCTCTTTAGAAGATGTATCAACAACGTTGATACTTTTCGATCTTTTGCTTTCACAAAACACCGATTCGATTTCCCTTTAGATGTGAATTAAGGTTTTGGAAATCTTGTGTTTGTTTTGAGAAAAACAATTACTAGGTAAAAGTAATATAAAAAAAAACTCGTAGATTAGGGTTTATTATACTCTTCAAAAATGGAAGAGAAACCTAGTTATTCCACAACAAGAACAACTAGAATAAATCTAGAGATATCTTGTTTATAACTTCTTAAGGATTTTTACGCGATACCTTAATCGAAGTTTTCTTTTTAGTTCCGATTTCGACTAACAAGTGTTGGTATACGATCGAGAACTGAAATCTATCAAAACCTAGGGTTTATGATCAACAACTCTTGAATGGTCTTATATCAGAAGAGAAGACCTTAGAATAGACAAGAGGTGAAAAACCTAGATTACAAGTTGTACAACAATCACGAAGATTATTATCAACTTGGCTTTGTGATCCCTAATACAAAGACTTTTATCTCACTCTTGTTCACAAAGAACATAAGACGTGGAAAACAACCTTATGAAGCTACCAATTTTCCAAAGGGGATGAAATGTGTAGCACTCATGAACCCTTTATTTATAGTGAACAAGGTAGCTTGAAAGCTAAGCAAAGCTATTTTCCTTTTTCAAGACTCTCCTAATTTTGGGAGTCTTTCCTAAGTTACAACTCTTTCCAAAATAATTAATTAATTAATTAATTTAGCAAATATTGTATTTATGTGAATAAATCACAATTTATCTTAGGAAGAAATCACAAACACTTTAATATGATAATCAAATATGTTTGTAGTAATAGCTATCTTGCCTAGATAAGGAAACATCAAAAACTTGACCAAAAAAGGCTTCTACTCACGTAATTGGGCTCAAGTCTGTGAACCGTTACAAACAGTTCATGGATTGTTTCCTACTAACGAACTGTAATAATTACAGCAACACTTATAATTGCTACTTTAATAAATCACTCATAACTTCATCGTTATAACTCAGAATTGAGTGATTCTTGGCTCGTTGAATTCGTAAGCTCATTCACTATAACATGAGAACCTTTCCAGGGATAAAGGTTATTGTCACAAAAGTAGTGGCTCAAATAACCTCGAGTATATATACATAAATGTATATTTACCGTCATAAAAATTGTTCCATAGAGTGAGCATTTGTTTCGATAGATTAGAAAGGTAGAATTGAACAGGAATCCAAATGAAATCAATGACCACATACGTTTGTTGATGAAGTCCTCGTTGATGTCTTCTTGTAGTCTTCAATCTTCATCCTTCAAGAATAGCTCTTCTTAAACCTAATCTAGTCCGAAACTAACTTTAGTATACTAAATCAAGAATGCGTTTTGGCAACTAAATTTGACAACTAGCTTGACATGCCAACGCTAGTGGGTTCAACCAAGCAATGCTCTAACAATAATTCCATATTAGATCCTACCTAGTGAGTCCAAAATCAATTCACTTTCCTTATTCATGATGTTCATTCATATCTTCTATAATCGGAAGTGCTACATGTCCCCACTATCATACCCACCATTATCTCCCATGACATGGCTTTGATCTAAACCCTTCGTCCAGGAATGGTGAACCATTAGGGATCAACAGTGCGTAGGTCCGGGCTGAATGCAAAGAACCAAGTATGCTTGTGACACCTATTGTGCAGAGCCGTAGTAAATTTTTTAAAGGCCCTGGGCGAACTTACTGAAACGGGGACCTATATAAGCAAATTTTTTTTTTTTTTTTTTTTGTTTTTGCGATTTGATATAAAATATATCACAGATTGTCAAATGATACGAAATGCAAAAAAAAAAGAGAGGCTAAAAACACAAAATAAAAAAACGTTTCTCTTGATAAAAATCGATCTTCTTGCCCTTTTTGATGCGAAATTGATAAGTGCATAATTCGTATGATTTTAGTGCCCATTCCATACTTGCTTAATTTAGCTATTATTCTTGCATATTTTCGTATTATTACTCTTGTTTTCTCTTATGTGTTTCTATTAGGTGAATCATCCAAAAAGGAGCTACAAAGTGCTAAAATGATTTAGGGAGAGAAGTATTCCAAGTATCCAAGTGCCCAAGTCCAAGAGAAGTTGAAGAAGTGCGACGAAAAGGAGCAAAACGCTCAAAACTCAAGAGTCGGGCCAAAGACCAAGATTAAATCATTCAAATTCATGATTTCTCATCACCATATTGAATATAATTGAAATAGGAAAAGAATGCAAAAATAATGAGGTCATTCCGAGTTCGGACGAAGAAGTTGTGGGCAAAACAAGCTTTTTATCGAATACCGAAGACAAGAAAAGTATGCAAACGGGCATGCAAACGGATTATCAGTATGCAAACGGGTATGCATACTTATTTCCCTGGATTTTATTACAAAATTAAGTATGCGAACGGGTATGCATACTTGTGAAGGCCAAAATTCACGGTTAGGGTATTTCCTTCGTAATTTCGGGTCGGGTTCCTTAACCGACGGAGATACTTGAAGGCCAAGCAATGTAAACCTATATAAATAGGTATTAGGCCTTCCAAAAAATATATCATCATCATCTCATATCACAATCTAGGGTTTATTCTACATAAAAAACCTAGGGTTTACCCCTTTAGGGGGAAACCACCATTATTCATCTTCTTTGTAACATGAGTAGTTAAATCCTTTGTTGATTAAGGATGAATTCAATGTTCTAAGCATGAAGCTTTATTATTAATACAAATCTATTGAGAGTTTTTATCATCATCGTTGTTTTATCTAGGGTTTATGAGTGATTCTTAGATTGATTTGGAGTGCACGCTAGATTGATCTATTGATCGTTCTATTGCTAGTAGAAGTTAGGAGATACGTAATCGTCGAATAACTCTCTACACAAGTAGAAATCGCGAGACCTTATAGAGGGATTCTGTGGAGAAATCGTGAGTGAAAGCAACACCAACGAGTAAACCTTGAGCTAAGAGTTTAACTACTGGGATTAACCTAATTCAAAAAAGCCTAAAGCGTTCGATTGGATTACACCTTGAGTGAGCTACTACTTGGTGGTTCAGTTGAATAGAATCCGATATTGGAGAGCTTCCGTATCCGTGGTACAAGGAGTTTTGGGATAGCATTGAGCTAGCTACTATTCTACGGTTGGTGATGAATGGTTCTTACGAACGATAAATAAGTATATTAATCCAGTTATCGCTTGGTAACGACAAAGGATTCCTTAATCATCTCTTTTCTTCTTTATTGTCTTTCTATTTATCTTACAACCAAACCCCCCTTTTTTATTTACTTTATTTTGCTGATCAAATAACCTATCAATTGCACAACTCTCTGTGGGAACGATCTCTTACTACCTCTATATTACCAGTTAATTCGTGGGAAATATATTTATCAATTTGTTAAGCCTACGACAACCAATATAGAAATCGTCAATTATACTATCAAAATTAATACTATCTAACATCCCAATCTCAATAGATAACATTGCTAACCCATTAAATCTTTCTTGTGACATCGTCGACATAGATAACTTTTGATCAATTTCAACATCGAAAAACTTCGTTTGACTGAGGCAACAATAACTAGAGTTGTCAATAAAATTCGGTATGATATAAATGTATTCGGGTAACAACCTTCTATATCTTTTAAGAAATCCAACACTTCAATTGCTTTACCGCTTTCGAGAGGCATATAACTTTTTTAAAAACTTTCAATTCCGTATATAATTCATGCAAGTTAATATCATAACCTATACCACGCTTAAGATAACTTTCAAGGTTGATATTATAAGTCATTAAGATATCATCATTAAGAGAACACAACTGATCAACATTATATAAGAATGCAAAAATTTCTGCGAACTCTTGAAATTGTTCAAATCTACTAGTGAGTGAAGATATAGCTTGATCTAGTATGTAATTGAAATAGCCAACTCTAAAGGAATCTTTACCTGATAACGATGCTTCTTCGGGTACACTTTCTTTTAGAAGCACCACTCTTGCATTTTTTCTTTCAACTAGAACCCATGGTTGGAATTGATATTTTATCACTTCAAGAATGAAAAAGATACAAAACCTGTACACAAACATGCCAAATTCGTATGTCCAATGTCGGTTAACTAACAATTAAAATTTAACAATCACCATTTGGCAACAACAACAACACAACATAAGCTAAGTCTAAAGAGTAAAAACTTAAAAAGTCTGAACCAATGAGTGCATCTTAAAGGATAAAGAACTAAAGCACGATAACTAAATAAGAATTGAAAAACAAATGTTAAATCAATTGCTTTACTGAGGCAAAAAAATAAAATAAAATCTTGAACTGAATAGGCATTCAACAATACATAAAATCAGTTGTCCCCCCTAATTTCAATATATATAATGGTCCTCTTTATATGCAATAATTAATGAATTATTAAATGAGAAGTTTAAAAGCAGAAACGAGAAAAAGATTAAATTATCGATAGATGGAACTTACTTTGATTTCAGTACTTTAATCTTCTTCTTCTTTTTTAATTAGAGATTGGAGGAAACCCTAGATCCTGTAGTAGAGATAGAGAATGAAACAAGAGTAAAAGAATTTAAAACGACTCGTACACATCATAAAACCAAGGATTACAAGCCGAAAATGCTATATAAACAACTATGTAACAGTTGAATAACAACGTTGATGATGTGTCTATTGTTGTGGCGGAGAGAGGTCGTTTATTTTTTTCACGTCACTTTGAGTATAAAAAAGATTTTCTTTATAAATCTTCTGAAAAAATCCTTCTTATCTTCGATAATCTTTCACATTAACTTTACGAAGTCTTGATCCATTTCCAATCTTGATAATACTTCAATTTCATTATCCGATATTTTTTATTTTATTTTTATCTTCACTAACATTTCTCATTCGATTAAGACTCAAAACAATTAGCGATTCTGATTCATGCTGTTATTTTGATCAAGCTAAGTCATAAATGAATTTTTTTTTGGTGTGTTATATTTGATAATGGTGAGCAACAATGGACATTGAAGGGAACTTTTATTAGGAATCAGTCGATTGATTAGTAAATTTTTCTGCTATATTTGATAGCCATCTAGATTATGTTCAATTGAATTTATATTAGTTAATCCTCGATCAAATTATGAATTATTGATATTCAAAAGGAGATATCAGATTGGTAAGGAAAAACTTGACCCTGATCATAAGTTCCCGTGACCAAAAATAATAATTATTAGGAAATTAAAGGATTTATGTTTGGAATCGGTAATTGATAGGTCAAACAGTAATCATTAAGGTTTTACATACAAAAATTGATGAAACAAAGTTTTATGCCACGAGATGGTTCAGTGAATGTATGCTAAGTGCTATGATACTTTTAAACGAGAGATCCTAGGTTTATTCATGATGGAGCATCAAGGATTGCTTAATGGTTTTACCGATAAATGCTTTGTTATGATTATGATACAAAGTAAATAAACTGATCAATCAAAGTATTTTCATTGTTAATCCACCAGAGAGATATATTTTATTTTATTTATAAACTTATGAAAACTACGTGGCACAAGAAAAATTATCTCTCTCCACCACATCGGCGCCATATTAGCAAATCGGTGTTATTTAGCTGTTATGCGACTGTTCACCTAACACGATTGGGTTACAAGCATACCCTATACGAACATAATATACAATTTGACCCGCTGAGATTTAGGGCCCTAGCCGTCGCTTGCCAGGGACGGCCCTGCTATTAGGGGACGATTGTGGGGGCTTACTTCATGGGGATAGAAAGCATCTTCATTCTGTAATGATCTTACCCGAATTCAAAAAGTAACGAAGACCGACAAGGAAAATCTCAAGACGCCGACCACCAATCCCACCGCCACCGGCAACTTAAAATCCCAAGCATTAAACCCGATACACTGCCCGAAATCTTGTTTCAAATTCTTACGCTTACGTAAACAACGTAATACAATTACAAATAGATTCGTGTCCGATCTTTAATAAAAGTTTAAGAAAAGGATCTTTTTCTAAATTCGATTTCTTTCTCAATTACTATAAAAATCGTGAAAATTACTTTTTTTTTTTCTTCTCTCTCAACAAAAATCCCATTTCCTTCACATCACTGCAATAAATCTTTAACTAGCTCTCTTAGGTATTCAATCAAACATCCAATCATTCATTCATTCATCTCGAATCAAATTCTCAATAACGATCTAAGTTTTCGATCTTAATTTGATCGAAAGTTCTCTTTCCGGATTTTCCCCCTTACTTAGGGTTTTTGATTCTGGAATTTGAATTTTTGTAAGTTATGGAGAACATCAAGAATGGATCAGAAGGAGCAAAAACCAATGATTCAAACCCTAATTCTGTAGTTGTTGTCACAGAAAACGAGGTTGAAACCAATTTATCTCCATCAACTCAACAACAACAACAACAGCAGTCTTCTAGAACTCCTTTTACAAGTCTTAGTCAGATTGATGCCGACCTTGCTCTTGCTCGAACTCTACAGGAACAGGTCTGTATTTGAACTTAAATTTCAATTTTGAATTCGGGTATCATTTTTAGCTAGATTTTAGTGTTATTGGATGTTGATCTGTGTATGCTTTGTACTTAGGGTTATGTAATTGGACTTATTAATGTTAATTAAGATTGATTTTGATTGGGTTGGGTATGAATTTGGTAAAGGAAAGAGCATATTTGATGTTGAGGATGAATGGGCATGTTAGTGACTATGGAAGTTCGGAAAATGGAAGTTATGATTATGAGGATGATGAAGTTGATGTTGATGAGGATGACGACGATGATGATGAGGATGACGATGAGGTTTTAAATCATGATTTGGATTCTGAAGATGGTGTCGATGAAGAAGATGCATTTGATGTGCATGCTCATGCCGAAGGGGAGGACAATGATCAAGCTGCTGAACCTGAATCCCCAACTTTCGAAGATGATGAGGCCTATGCAAGATATCTTCAGGAGGCTGAAGAGCGAGAAATGGCTATCCGCTTGATGGCCTTTGCAGGGCTAAATGATTGTGAGTTTGTCAAAAAAAAAATGTTTTCTGCTGGCAAACTCTTGTTTTTGTCCCTGTTTTATATCTTTGAGACTAAATTATTTAATAGGGCTTTGTTTAACCTTTTGTAGTTCAAGGGCAACCGGACGAGGATGAGGATCATGATAGTGATGACGAATCCCAGCAGGTAATCTTGATTAATGCATCATCTTTCTTACAGAGTTTAAAACTACTAGAGTTGCGTTTCCATTATGACACTGTCAAGCTTGGTGGATATCTGAAAATAGCATAATCTTTATCCAGAGAAATGTTCTTATTACAGTGTTTATATCAACAAACTTTTCCAAGTTCAGTTTTGACGTGTATCTTACACGTGGACAACTAAGCATTAAGCAACACTTCCTCCTGGTTTTGCAAAAGAGCATTTGAATACTCCCCTTGCATAAACAACACTAGAAGGAATATAATCGTAGTCTTGTATATAAAACTTAAGAATATATTGGAACTGTCTGCTATATATGTGTGGCTGTTAGAACCAATGATGGAAGGATATAGGATATTTGATATTTTGTTTAGGTTCTTAAAGAACTTCATCCTAAATAATTTATATTCATCCAGAATTTGTATATATGAATTTACGTGACTAACATTCCCCTCGCCACTTCTGGACACACATTTTTAATTTAGACATTCACTTTGATTACTTACTTAAATTTGTAGATGGCCCTAGGAATGTCCACTCAGTGAGGTTTGTCGCACTGGTATCTATAACTTCATATAAACAGTGGGATACTTGTATTAGATGAGGATGAATAATGTAGAGATACAGGGCTCCAGCTAGTGATGCTTTATTTGTTTGCATGGTGGTTATTAGAGCTGACCCCTCTCTTTCTTGATTATATTCACTTTGCCAGAACTACTTTAGTCAAGGTGCCTCATCTCTGGACAAGATTGGATCTTAGTTGAATAAAGGCCCATCAGTTTTAACTTATTTTCTAATTGCTGATTTTTTCAGGACTGGGAAGAGGTAGATCCAGATGAATTGTCATATGAGGTATGCTATTTGGTTACTGGGGTCCTTTATGAGCTTTATAAGGAGTGTTTGTTCTTATGAAATATGGTTCTGTCATTGTAGGAGTTGATTGCATTGGGTGAAGTAGTTGGAACTGAAAGCCGAGGTCTTTCAATCGACACAATTGCTGCTCTGCCTTCCGTAAGTTACAAAGCGCAAGAACAGGATGGAGGCACAGAACAGTAAGTAAAACAAGTCGGTAATTGTTTCTTAGTTTGTAACATGATAGTTTAGCAATTTAATCAAATTAAATTTTGCATTTGTGTATTGCAGATGTGTCATTTGCAGATTGGAATTTGATGACGGGGAGACCTTGACTGCTTTATCATGCAAACATGCTTACCACCCCGAGTGCATAAACAATTGGCTGCAAATAAACAAGGTTCACTCTCTTCTCTTTAAACATTTATTTCGTTAAGAAAACCCCTTCATTCGTATACATATATGGTTCGGTGTACGACAACCCAAATGCTAGACAACTATTTAATCAAATTTTCCCCACCTGCTTTATGTTTCCTAAAGCTAGTTGTCTTCGTATAATAGGTTACTAAGTTGGGTATATAGATTTTAACCTGATTTTTATGCCTTTGGGATAGTTGAAAGAATTCTCTGGACCTTAAAGGTGTCCTGAAAAGTAGCCTAATTGATACCCATCATGGAAGAGTGTTCCTGTGTTGCTTTTTACCATATTGAGCAAAAATGGCTTTAATGTTTTTAACCCTTCAAATGATTGAACTTAATACTTATATATGCAATGGATGTTGGTCATGGTGCAGGTCTGTCCTGTTTGCAGCACTGAAGTTTCTACATCTCAAAGCACTAGCAGTTGATAAGGCTGTTCAATATACCCTCCATTATATTGTGGATCCTCTGCTTGAAGTGATGTGCAAAGGAGGCCGGAGCTCTTCTTCTTTTCTCTATCCTTATTCAGGGCTCTCATTTTCTTCTTCCTTTGTTTCAGTTTCCTATTTACGATGGTACTATTGTTTCAAGCATCATGTGCATTATAAATGTGACTGTTGGAAAATGCTGTTTGATAATCATATTCATTTTAAGCCTTTCGAACCCAATTTATACATAGCACTTGGTAGGTTAGAAAATGAACTTCTGTAGAACTTACAATCTGTTCCTTGGTCGAATTGGATGGTGGCAGTTATTCATCTACCAAACTGGTGCAGGGCTAAATTGCTAGGCATACTAGACTTGTGGTCCTTTCTATCCATGTAGGAGCTCTGGTTGTTAGTTGGGATGAGAACACTCATTTCGCATGAGACGTATATTTTTCGGCATCTGCTTTTTTCTTCTTATTATTTTCTGTATCTGTGTGTATGGCTTATTTTTTGTGCATGTTTAGCACATTGTATGAATTTTGACCCTTGGCCCAAAACTAAAAAAGGCTGGGCGTAGTTTGATGGGTGGCTTTGTTGGACAAGTTGCAAGGTTGAACAAGTATTGACATGGAAGTAGCAAAGTTGGAGAAAGTTCTTTACATATTACTTGGCTTAAAAAGTTCGTTTACATATTACGTGGTTTGTTCAACACTTCAACTGCAAGAGAATGGGGTGTTTTTCTCTGCCTACTTTGGTTTTGTCCGTCTTAAGACTCTTAAATTATAAGTTGCCAAAAAAGTGGTCCTTATGATTCATGTGGTCCTATGTGAACTATATGAGGAACTTTGACAATTGCCGATCTTGGGATAGTTTCTTGCTAAACTGCAATGGACACGGACATGGGGCGGCTGGGAAACCAAAACCACCTCTGAACCACTGAGCCAGACGAGTCAGAAAATGACAGCTTACGAGTCAGAAACTCCAAATATATCTGAATCAGATAGACACCAAATGAGCACGAAAACACCACAAACATTGCACTGACATACACGATCTTCAAGACACCAAACACCCTCTACAAGGAGTAATAAGTTTGTTCTGCGATCCGGAACAAAACGACAGTCGGGGTCTCCGATTTGTCAAGTCCCGAAAATCAGAACCAGAACTAAAAACCGGTTCGTAGTATCATGGAATAGACGTGGAACCAAGGACATATAATATCGAGCGATAAGCGTTGAAATCTATAATCTCACAAGGTTTTTGAGTAATAAGAGAAGACAGACCAGACAAACCTCAAAAGGAAAAAAAAGATAGAAGAAAAACATTTCTTCTCTTTTATATCGATCCAATCATGAAATCATCTTCAATGGCTTTTAGGGTTTTCCTTCTTGCTGTTCTTCTTCTCGCTTCACCATTCCTTTCAGGTTTTTTTTCTTCTTCTCTTACATCTAAAATCTTAATTCTAGATCTGTTTCAGCTAGATCCTCCATTTATGATTTTGTTTTTTTCTTACATTCTAGGGTTTTTGATTAGTTGCATGTTATAAGATCGGCTATGCTTAGACTATTTAAAATTGAGATCGGTTTATTTTTTTGATGATTTTACTTGATTATTGACTTTGTATTCTCGAGAAGGAGATTTGATTAATGGAGTTTTGTGTACGTAAAGATCTGGATAATTGAGAATTTTAGATTACTCTTTGTTGGATCTTTGAAACGAAGCTTTTTATATTTATTACTTATTTTGTAGTAGAATTGTTCTTTGATGTTTACATCTTTGAAATTGATGTTGACCTGGTTTTGATATTGATTTTTTTTACTAATTCATTTGAATTTTTGTATAGGTGTGAGGTGTCAAGCTGATTCAGAAGCTGATTTGGATGATGTTGTGGCTGATGTTATCAAAGGACATGAGGAAGCTGAAACTGTTGATGAAGATATTCCTGATTTCAGGAGCTGGGCTTCAGCTCCAGGAGTTGATACTGTCTGTATCTTCCCTAAGAATTTTGCCAAACGTATGTAGAGGTTGATTTTTCTGTTCTGTATTATCTTCCATTTTTAAGAGGTGAAGTTAATGTTGTACTTTGTATTACTGCAGTTATTCCAGCTGGTGAAGAGAGTGAAGTACTAGTTGGGTTGAAGAATGAGGGTATGTTTGATTGATTCTTTTTAGGATTTGTCTGCGAACGTTTGTTTGCTCTTCTTTCTACTAAATTGGCAGTTCCGATGGAGCACTGAAAGTGGTTCAAGTCTTAAATTAGTTTGATCATGATTTTCAGATTTTGTTTTGCTGCAAAATAAGTACATTGATCAGATTACTAAGGTCTATTGTTTTTAGTGTGTTTTTCCTTCGTGCTATGGACTTCGGTTCTTGTTTGTTAAATTCACTGAAAGAGTTGCATTGTGAATGTATGAATAGGTGAATCAAAATTGACCGTCATTGCCCTTAGAGCTAGTCTGCATCTTCCCTTCGATCATAATCTGCTGGTGCAAAATCTCACTGTTCAGGTAACCCCATGAAGACTCTCTACCGTATTAGATTGTTTTGTTTTATGGATTTTTCATTCATCCAATCTTTGGCAAGGGAAATTGGAGATCTACTAGACCATTTTCCGATTCAAGCCTTCCAATTGGTCTAATGCATTTTTATGTCTTCTGGTTTCTTAAACTGTTATTTCGACAAGTTGAGCTTATGTTTATTGTTTATAATCTTCTGTCACAATTGCAGCAATTTTACAACGGTTCTGTACCAGTTTCAGCTCAGGCTACCTTCCCCTACCTTTTCTCTGTTAGCAAGTACTTGCAGGTATTTTATCTTCTGTGTCTGTACGAGAATGGCAGTGAATACTTTCCCTTGACATTAGCATTTGTGTTATCATCCCACATGTAATTTCTTAATTGTTAAACTGCGCAACGCTTCAACTCGTATGCACTAGAAGTTTACGGCAACCTTAATTCTGTTTTGTTTTTTGCAGCCTGGAACATTTGACCTTGTAGGAACCATCATCTACGAGATTAATCAGAAACCCTACCAGAGCACTTTCTACAACGGCACTGTTGAAGTTGTTGAGGCTGGTGGCCTTCTCAGCATTGAGTCTGTTTTCCTTATCTGCCTTGGACTGGGTCTTCTCTCTCTTTCTGGCTTGTGGGTTTATGGTCAAATACAAAACTTCAGCAAGGTATACTATATACTGTTACTATTTATCTTTATATTCTGGTCTGAAACATCATTGTTGCATCTAAAGAGTCTTGTTAGCATAATCATAATTGCAGTTTGCTTCCTTCTAAATAATTTCCTAATCCATGATATAGTTCTTTTTTCATATTAAATTATTGTTCGAAATAAATTGAGCTCCTGTTGATGCACGATACAATGTAGATCCTTAGTTTTTCAAAGAAATGCATATGCCATGCCTATTTATATTCTGTCTTTGTTTTTTGTCTTTAGAAAACAAAGAGGGCACCAAAGGTGGAAGTTGGAACAGGCACTAGAGATGCATCCATGGACGAATGGTTGGAGGTACATAGCTGTCTCATATTTTTCAACATAATGCGTCTGGGCTTAGTATCTGAGTCCGCCCATTCTTTTAAATTTAAAGTCATCAGGAGTCTAATTTGGATCTTTTTGTTATTTTTAAACATTTCTCAGGGAACTGCTTATGCTCAGTCCAACAAGACAACAAAGAAGAAGAAGTGAAGATCTTGCAGCTTTATATTTCTTTAGCAAGAGAGAGGGGGAGGGAGAGAGAGAGACACGAACTAACTTACAGGGAATGCGTGGTGTTACCACCTCCTCCTTCTCTTGTTTAACTCACAAAGTGGTAGGGCAGTGTTGAATAGAGGCTCCCCCTGGCTTTTTTATTCTGTAGCATGTCGAGGAAAGTCCTTTTTTTTTGTTTTTAATTGGAGTTTTAACAGAATTGGGGTAACTTTTATAGAAGTTAAAGCAGAAAAAGATGGTACAATTTTGTTTAAATTGCTTGATTTTTGATTCCTCGCTTTTCCTAGATGATTATGTTGCTCTGTCCAAGGCATCCTTGTCCGTCTTTGTTGTTGGTAACTTGGTATGATCTGCTTAGTTGGGTTTCAGAGCCTTCGGCTTAATATTTCAAGCTTTCAAAGCTCAAAAACAGTTTAGTCCAAAAATGCATATCGAGAAAGATGCATATTAAATCCGCAATGCAAATTATTTACTGCCTCCCACTACAATATATTTCCCCTTAGTGGCGGGCGTTAACTTTTCCTCTTGGCAACAATGGTTAATTTTTTATTTTGCTCACTGGATTTAGACCCGCTTTCTTTCTTCGGCACCTATATTCCTCACCTTCTCCATGCGCGACTCGTCCTTACAACTTATCAAGTAGTTATATAAGTCATTGTTCTCATCAGTCATGGCCTCGAAGATCGTCACCTCGTCGTAAGAATGAGTACCATGGATAGGAAACCATGTAAGTGCGCCACATTCTCCAGAACGATAGTAACCTCCCCCTACAAGAAAGAAAGTATGAACAGGAGACACCCAACGGCAGAAAATACGCGAGACATTACACTTACATCTGACTATATCCCAGTGAAGAGAAAAGTTTATTGCATCCCCGATACCCTACGCTCTGCTAATAGCTATATAATCGGGGTTAGAGAAGATATACTTTACCCAATGAGGTCATAAGGGCGGTGTCAAGGTAGTAGAGCGGAACTCGATAGTAGGAAGAAGATAATCGCTCTGGTGAACGGCCATCCGCGAAACCTTCTTGAATGAATAAAGAGTCGCCTCCTCTGGATCAGGGTGCATAATTCATCCAGGTACAAGAGGATACGGCTGACACATGAGGGTTAAGAATACGAGATACGAGCTTATCATCTATGGGAAACACGCTCTGGTCATCATCATGAACCCTTGGTCCTAAGGCGTGTTTTAGGATGGCACTCCCCAAGAACTCCTCAATCGTGTAAGACTCACCATCCGCGGACTTGGGTAACATCGGCGCCTCTTGATCC
Organism: Papaver armeniacum; assembly: GCA_023531295.1. NCBI lineage: Eukaryota > Viridiplantae > Streptophyta > Magnoliopsida > Ranunculales > Papaveraceae > Papaver > Papaver armeniacum. The sequence continues at coordinate 143,885 of JAJJWW010000397.1, forward strand.
TCGGGCTCAACCTATTCAATTTCTGCACCCACCTCTTCCTCCGGTTCTTCTTCCTCGGACGAAGCTGCTTCTAGAAGAATCACTTGACATGGTGCAAGTATGGTAGGTCTAAAAACGAGATGAAAGGAAAGCGATAGGGAGAATGTAAAGAGTAGGAGATAGAGTAGACTTTTGGGTGACTGAGATGAGTTCAAGTCTCCACATACCTTTTTGTCGGATGAAGTTCCACTTGTTCCTCGAGTAGTTCTTCGTCTTCGTAAGATGATCGTCATGGAATACGGAGCTCAACTACACTTAACTATCCTAGACCGAGACTTAGACATAAGTAAACTAGAAATCAAGACATATAGTTTTGATCACTAATATTGACAAACATGCTTGAGATAGCAATGCATGCGAGTTCGACCGAGCGACACAATCGAAACAAAATTGGTTTTGATTCACTCGAATTGATTCATGAATATTATAGCCACGGTTTGAAAAGATTGCATTCCTTATTATATAAATTTTTTAGTTCATGAACAAACCGATTTTAGAAAGCAACCTACCTACCTAAGTATGCGGCGTAATACGCATACTTAAGTAACTAGATTGAGTTTGTTTTCACTTTCAAACTCCAGCAGAAATTCACGGACGTGAACTTTCCGCCGGTACGCGTACGGGTACGCATACTCTCCCGGATTTCCAACAACCGCCAGTACGCGTACGGGTACGCATACTTTGGGTTCCCGGTTTTGGACTTATACACAAATGTGAGAACACACTATGTTTATATCCAAAGATGGTTACATGTTCTAAACTCTCATTTCAATCATTGAAACTTTCTTAGAGGATGTTATATAGTTTTTATTCACAAACTATTTTTCACAAACCTTTTTGTCGATGAAGTTCCACAAGTTCCTTGAGTAGTTCTTTGTCTTCATATGATGAACGTCGTGGAGTCTAGAGCTCAACTACACTTACTATCCTAGTCCGAGACTTTAGTCATAAGTAGACTAGAAATCAATACTTATAGTTTTGGGAACTAAAATTGACAAACAAGCTTGAGATAGCAACGCTTGCGAGTTCGACCGAGCAGTGCTCTAACATTTAGAATTAGGAAAATTTACACTCCAGCTACCATTTCCTAGGGCCATGTCTATTCTAGATTTTTTTGAACATGTACCTAAATTGTTGTTGGTCCAAGTGAAGTCTTTTCCTACATAGCCAATATCTTATAAGCCATTGTCAGAGACAATACCATTAACTAAACCATCGAAGAGGATGAAGCTCTATTATCACTATCAATAAGATTAAAGTTTAGATCTCTAGAACTATCCAAGGATTATTGTTAGCTCTTGACTGATGAATGGAGTTCCATTGTTCTTTTTCCTTGTTATAATTGATATAGTCATACATGCATGTAAGAAGAAATTCTTGCTTACTTGGATCTGCTGAACCACATCATTTATTAAAGATAGCTCGGTTGAACTCACCAAACGTTGGTATATCAAGTTTGGTTGTCATATTTAGTATCAAAACTCATATAGAGTCGCTTGATTAAATACTAGAGTCAACTTCGTTTAGGTTAGACTAGAAAGTCTAGGAATGTTGAGACATATAAGTATTACTCCTAAGACCTGAAGAATGTGAAGAAGTAACGAACTAGAAACGCGACATCATCCTTCCACTTGAGGTTAGTAATATTGACTTGAACTTTTTCATCCCTAACGCATCTTTCAAGTCGTGCCATATTGAAAACATAGCTGAGTCAATTTGTATATCTGTACATATTGTATAATACTCTAGTGATGTGATATGATCATAATAGTATGATCATAGTATTAGGGAATTAGAATACGAAGTATAACACTTATCTCTTGAACTTTGTAGATGTGACATAGACATAATCTTGTATATATTGTTATGATTATGTGAATGGGTTATGGTGAATATTCCATCCTATGCAACAATGCTTTACATTTGTTTAAAGGAAGTACATTCATGAACTTGTTTCGTGAATTGAAAGGGAAATCATTAGGCTTATTGGTCCGGCTATTCATTGCAAATATTTGGATGGCCCATATGTGTGTGAGATGGTAGAACGGATCTTAACTTAGGTTATTTATCTTGGTATAACTAATCACAATGCACGACTTATGATTTGGTGTGACGGTTTTTGTTAATTAGTGTAACCGATCCTAAGTAATTACCATGTGATGGTATGATCGATCCTTGTAATTGGTGTGACCGATCCTAGTAATTGGTGTGACCGATCCTTGTAATTGGTGTGGCCGATCCTGGTAAGCTGGTGTGACCGATCACAAATAATACCATGTGTAGATGGAACTGATCTTTGTTGTTAGAGCATTGCTCGATTGAACACACCAAGCGTTGGTATGTAAAGTTTGGTTGTCATATTTTAGTGAATCAAAACTCATTTTAAGAGTCGCTTGATTATGTACTAGAGTCAACCGTATAGGTTAGCTTGAAAGTATTAGGATATGAGACATTACAAGTATTGCGAAGACTTAAAGAAGTGAAGAAGTAAGAATCTACAAAGACTGACATCATCCTTCCACTTGAGGTTAGTGATATTTGACTTGAACTGTTTCATTCCCTAACGTATCTTTCAAGTCGTGCATATTGAAAATGGCTAGAAGCATGAACACTCTAGATAGATATGGTATTAAGGAATACAATATGAAGTTTATTATTTAACCATTAAACTTTGTAGATAAGACATCGACATAATCATTTAAATGCTATTGTGATTATGTATGGGTATGAGGTGAGGATTTCATCAGAAACAATGTTCTACATGTGTTTTAAGGAAGTAAGTTCATAAACTTGTTTATGAATTGAAAAGGAAATCGCCGGGCGTTATTGGGATTATTATTCATTGCATATCTTGTGAACATCCAATATGTGTGATTTAGTATAACCGTTCACGACTTGTTTGTGTTCTTGGTAAAATTATTCACAAAGGCCTGACTTATGTATTTGTATGATTTTTATAAGTGAAACCGATCTTAAGTAATCACCTGAGATGGTATGATCGAGTTTGTGATTTGTGTGTGACCAAATATGGGTAAAGGGAACCGATCCTATGAAGAGGTGCAACACATCACAAAGGGAATCGATCCTTGTATGAGGTGCATCAAGTTTGTAGAAGAAAGAACCGATCCTATGGACATGTGCAACATGTTTTTAGGCGAAGAGAACCGATCTATGGACATGTGCAACACATATAAGTTAGTGTTGATGGTGGTTTTTAGTTCGGGCTAAATTTGTAAAACCTTGCATTTAAGGTGTCGTCACTCTACAAAGAAACGGAGCCATGTAAAAGTGATGAGTGTTCAACCTCTTCACTTTGGCGCATTTATTGAGCAACATATATCCACATGAAATTTACCGAGAATGGTGCATGTAGCAACAATCCCGGATATTCGTAAATTTTGGCACCTTGCCCGTATTATTCAGTTAATATAAGTTTCTTTGTATGTTCTCTGTGTTGTGTTCCCCGGCTGAACCCTTAATATTGATATGGCATGAAAATTTGTGTTCACTCGTATCGAGTAGCACAAATTTCCAAGTAGTATCAGGTTGAGTCCTACATAAAAGTATTCAATCGGAAAGCATATTGTTCTCACGAATATAAACTTAAAGAACTCTATGTCAACACATAAGAATTCAACCAATTTTGTGATAATTCACAAGATTCGGATATTACAAGTGACTAATTTGCAAAAATTAGGGTTTGCACCATTGTACGGTATAATAGACCTTGCTCATTTAAATTAAGTCTGGCGAACTAGGCAATTAATCCGCCACAATCAGAAAACAAAGAATAAAAGGAGCCGCGGAATAGGAGCAACAACAAAAGGAGGTATGGCCATGCCACAAGCCAGCCGGAGCCACTTGCAAGTGGCCACACCGTCTTGTCGAACCGGCCCCTATTCCCGCCACACACACATGAGTTGTGGTGGGCCCATACTTGCACGGCCCCTATTTCCCATCGATCAATCAGTCGCTTTAAATCCTCCACACGCACACTAGAAGTCCGCCACACTCATGCTTTGGTCGACCCCTCTTTATCGACCAATCAGTCGCTCTAAACCTGCCCAAGGTATCAAAAGAGGCAAAGTTCATGTCCCGCTAATTGGCATGCCAAACGTGCATGCCAAACGTGCCATTCGCTCCGACATACTAGTGACATGCCAAACGTGCCGCCAAGCGTGCCATTACGCTCCGGCATATTAGTGACATGTCAACATGCCATGCCTCGCAAAATGTTAATTGGCATGCCCAACATGCCAAAGCGTGCCACTTTGCCACGAAGCATGCGAACGTGGCAACTTACCATAAATTTTTCGCGATGTGCTAACCCATTTCTTGTTCTTGGCCAAACGCCATAACATATTCCAATTAGGGTATTCCAAACACGGCTCCGCCTTAGTGGCATTAGTCGTAACCCTAATTTCCGATTGTGGCTCAATTACGCCACTTTGGCCCCACAACATGCCACGAGCCATGTGGGGACCCACCAAACCCTAAAACGGCGCCATTCTATAACCACCCGTGGCCATCCTTGCGCTTTGTGGTTATTCGCATGTTATGGCTTGCTTAAATTCCTTAATGTGTCCATGGCATCGATTGCATAAAAGTGCCACCATGTCGCGGCCATGTCACACGCTAATTTGGGTTTCGATATGCCAAACCCAAATTTAGCTAAAGTTGCCAACGCCAACTAAGTCAAGTAATTCTCTAAGGCCTTGAAGTTTGATGTAACAACTTGACCAATGTTGTCGGAGCCATATTTGGGTCTAACACCAATATGCCAAAATAGGCCATGTAGCTCGCCGGGCGCCACCATGCCAACTGGCATGCCGCTATATGCCACTATGCCATTGGCATGTGCAATAACGCCTTGTGCTACCATCAGCGCCAACAAAATGTGGCCATAATCAATGGCCACCCTTTCTCATGAGTTACGATCTCATCCGTCCAAATTCGCCACAAAGCCGAGGGCTGTGGCAAGTTTTGGGTGACCAACCAAGACAAGCCAAATAGCATCACGTGCTATTCTCTGGGTGGAAAGTCTCCTGACTTTGACTTGCCACACATAGCAATCGCTACACGTTTTCCACGAAAACACTCGAGACATCAAACATGTCACAAACTGGGGATGCTCATCGGGTATTTGTCTAGCGATTTACAACGTGCGGCGTGCAACACGCCCATTATAAGAAAATGTCGAAGCGGGGTAGTTAGCGGTAAGAAGTAGTGGGTGTAAACTAACCGGTTTCCTACATGGTAGGAACGTGGTCTCCGGCATTTACATAATCCCACTTCTCTATTACTAAATCACTCCCACTTTCTACGAGATCGGGGTGCGTTTCAATATGACTTGTATAAATAGGTTTTACCTATTTCCACAAAAAACAAGTTTTGGTGAGAACAACAACACGGTATCTAGAAAATACCAAAGACGTAGCTTTCATTCCGCAAGCCACTTCCAAATTCCGAGATACAAGTCATAAAACAGCCACACCTTCCAGAATTAACCATTTCTGGTCTCAACACCTTCTTCGCTTCCCTCCCTAAGACCAACCCTTCTCCTTCACTTTGTGGCGAAAAAAAGCATGAAACAACCATTTCTTGGTTTAGGCCGAGTTATGCTGATTAATCTCTCGAATCTAAAGTACTCCCGTGCGGTGCATTTGTTTTAGGTTTAGATTTGTTTTCATCCACACACCAAAATTTACCAAAAACCAGTGACTTGATTTTTACCCATAAACAGATTAGATACCTTATATATGTGGGGGAACCGATCTTAGTACCTAGTCAACCGAATTTTGGAAAGCTAGTGTGACTATACACAGTACTCACATGGAGATATAATAGAAACTTGTTTTGGTAGAAGCAGATTAAACCCATGATTTGTGATTGAGTGTTTCTTGATCAATCGCATAGTTCTTGAAAGTCGGATAGACCAATTTAAACTTGTTTGGAAGTGTGGAAAATCGGTTTCAAGGTTGTAAGTATGAAAGAGGACTTACAAAGTAAGGATGTCGGCATACTTTGAACACGTGAAGTAATGTTTATCTTTTATTGTTCAAAGTTATTCCTTAATAGCTACAGGAAGAAAATCCAAGGATCGAAACATAAATAAGTTAAGAATCTTTTATTTAAGGTTTTTAATTTTATTTAGGAAAACGAGAATCAGTGATGTGCATTTACTAGTTGAGATTTTCCAAAGAGATTTTCGGTCATTATTTTGGACAGGGCATTTCTAGGAATTATGGAAACTGAATTTGGCATTTCTAGCAAACTAATCCTTTGTGACAGAAAACTTTCTCGGTTGTGTTGTTAGCCGCCTATTCGGAGAGGAGAGTAACCTAATTAGGCGAAATCTCTTACGGCCGCTCACTTTAAAGTCTTCTTTGGGATTGAGAAGCTCTACGAGTACCGTTGGTGGGAAACTAGATAATTGCGGTTTTATCTTGTGTTTTCAATTGATTTGATTGACTAACGGTGGTTCAACTTTGATTGCACCTAGTTTGTTTATGCTTGAGAATATTCTCTTGATATAAGATTCACTCAAACTAGATCGAAGTTTCGACATGGATATTTAACATTGTTAGTTCTAAAGACGATCTTGTGATAATCCATTATTAACAAGACTTTTTCTATCGTGATTAATCACAAGAGATTCAAATTGTTGTGTGCGTGTTTATTGAAGATCTAAGAAGATTTGAAGACAAAGAAAATATTGAAGATTTCGATTTGGGGTTCATAATCTTTGGTGTGCATGATACTTGTTTCGGTATAAGAGGATCCAACTATAATCGGTTTATCCTTGTGATCGATTAGATTGATTAGTTGTGTAGATCGGCATCAATGCAATTCTTTGTGATTAAAAGTATTGATTGCAAAATCTTAACAATTACTTCGGTAGTTGAGAATAAGATAGATCTAAGAACTTGGCGAAGGAGTTTATTGAGATAAACGAGAAGAGCCTTTGTCGAACTCATCACTTTGTTGAAGAGAGTTGATACCAAGCATTTGTTATTCCTTTACTATTTGGAATAATGAACCAAAGGAATTGTTCAAGTACGTGAATTATTCATAAGTTGGGGCGTGGGAATACATACGGAACTAGGTGGACTATATTTTTAGTTGCCTTGGTCTCAGCTATACGAAGTTAGTTTAATTTTTGTAGCGGCAATCTGAGAGTATTCATTGCGGACAAGGTCGTGGTTTTTGCATTTGCGGTTTCCTCGTTAACAAAATCTTGTTGTGTCATTTTACTTTATATTTCCGCATTATATTTTGTTTTATTATAATTAAAGTAAATTACACAAAGCGTTAATTCCTATTTACTTGATAAGCAATCCTATTGTGTTTGGTTAAGTCAGAACCCTTTTATCAAGTAAACATACTTCGTTGTTGTATTGTCTCGATCTCGTATCCATGAGCGATCACACGAAGTGTAGACAATTAGTTTCATTGTCTCGACTCGGTCCATAGACAATCACTTTCGGAGAAATGACTTATAGGTAGGAAAAGTTTTAGCTTGAGGTATATTTGGGTACCTCGCCTTTTCAATTGGTATCGAGTAAGCAAACACAAAAAGATCTAACAACTGTGTTTGGTACAATCCAACCTATAAGAATGAACTCGAGTTCTCATGAATCGACTTCAATTAACGTCTTGCCAAGATTTTCTGAGATAAACTATCTATGGTGGAAATCTGTATGAGATCTTTTCTTCAATCACGAGACTTTAATACTTGGCTATTAGTCATCGATGGTTATATTCGTCCAAAGATAGAAAATTCGGAGCGAGTTTAAACGCTTAGTAGATTTTTCAAGCGAAGAAAAGGCGCTTGCAAGCGAATCGGATGGTTTGAATGCTATAATACATCCGTAAGTCGTGATCTACAACATCATGTATCAACATGTCAAACTTGAAAGAAGCTTGGGGATAATCTTGTGTCGTATTCGAAGGAAACACTTAGGAGAAAGAAGCTAGACTTCAAACTCTTGCGTCCGATTGGGAAAACCTTCAAATGGATGACAACGACACTTTTGAAGATTTTCATCTTAAACTCTACGAGATAATAAATGCCTCTTTCTCATTGGAAAGACTATCTCTGAAAAAGATATAGTGTGCAAAATTCTTAGATCGTTGCCGTAAAGATACGATTCTAAGAAGCATGAAATCATAGAGAAGAAAATGATCTCTCAACTCTCTCACGAAGCACACTCGTTGGAAAGTTAAAGATCTTTGATCATGAATCATGATCTATTTAAAATAAAGGAATTGCTTTTAAAAGTTTGCCAAAATTCTGAAAAGCTCTAATGGAGAGGATAAACGGATGGATGATTTAGATGAGCAGTTGCTTGAGAAAATTACGATGATGAAATTGAACAATCATTATCATTGATTACTAGGCCGGTTTGAGATCTCTTAAAAAGGCGTAATAAGAGATTCATTAAGGATACTCATCGATCTTCTGTTAAAAAGGCATAATAAGAGATCGAGTTCCTGTCAAAAAGGATCATGAAGAAGATGATGAATATCAGCCGCAATGTTTTAAGTGTAAAGGGTGTGGTCATATTTCTAAATATTGTCCCAATCTTAAGAATACTGCTTTGGAAGCGAGGCGTTGCCATTTGTAACTCTAGATGAGACCTCGGGATTCATACGATTATGAAGAGCAGGAAACGGCTAATATTGCATTAGTTGTCAATCTTATTTCTTCCTCCTCCATTAGTGATTTACCCATTTTAAAAATGGACATGTCTTCCGATGTTATTAAATCATCTAATGGTAAGGGTGTTAGAGCATTGCTCGGTCGAAATCGCATGTGTTGCTATCTCAAGCATGTTTGTTAATATTAGTGATCAAAACTATATGTCTTGATTTCTAGTTTACTTATGACTAAGTCTCGGTCTAGGATAGTTAAGTGTAGTTGAGCTCCAGGACTCCTTGGCGATCATCTTACGAGACGAAGAACTACTCGAGGAACAAGTGGAACTTCATCCGACAAAAGGTATGTGGAGACTTGAACTTATCACGTCACTCAAAAGTCTACTCTATCTCCTACTCTTGAGACAATAGTCGTATAAGTATGATAGTTTTCATACATACACATTTGTTATTTCGAGCAGTTTACTAACCTATCTTTTCTCAAAATATGTGTTGGTGAGATTTCGCTTTAACCATTTTCATCTTTACCGTGTGAAAGTCATGATGGCCCGTTTTCAATCTTGAAAATAGCTTTGATGGCGATAGTGGTGAATAACGATTGTTATAACATTATGAAGAATGTTTCAATGATTTAAATGTAGAGTTGAGATTACCAACTATGGATATAAGCATATATAGTGTGTTCGCAAATTAGTGTATAAATCCATGTGTCTAAACCAAGTGTGTGCATATGTGTGCATGCGGTATTGAGTGAAGGAGGCAGGGTTGAGTGCAGCGTACCCACGGAAGTTTTCATCGAAAATTTCTGCTGGAGTTTGTAAGCTTGCAAACTAGTAAACAAGTCACCTTAAATACGCATACCCGCACGTGTACCCACAAAAGTTTTGGAACCGAAAATTTCTGCTGAGTTTGTAAACCCAAATCCAGAGTAGCTAAGATGCAGCATTACCCTGTAGTTATTTCTCAAATCGGTAGTTCATGAACTTAAAACAATAAATTATAAGGAATGCAATTGTGCAAACTAAGCTATATTGTTCATGAATTGATTCAAGTGGATCAAAACGATTTTGCTTCAATTGTGTCTATGAATAAGACCTAAGCAATTGAACAACTCTTGAACTAGTTCTTATGAGTCATTTGAACTAGTTATGAGAAAGATGAATACGATTAATTTGAAAAGTACTCATATGGCTAACCATTGGTTAACTATTTGTGAACCAACTAAGTGTACACGTTTAGAATACAGATTACTCAAACCTAAATGAATACATTTAATTTGTTTGTGACAAGCTAAGTTTCGATCTAAATGTTGAAAGATATTAGCTTGGTTGAATCGGAGTTTTCATCTAAGGTGAATATTGAATGCTTTGTTACCAAGGTAACAAGATTGCAAAAATTTGAAAACTATATAAGGGGAACTCTAGATTTGGAAAAACTAATCCCCACACCTCCTGTGTGATACTAGTTAGTTTTGCTAAGAGTCGATTCTCCTTTAACCTTAGGTTTCTTCTAGAGACCACGATGTAGTTAGCATATTGAAAGACTTCATTGGGATTGTGACAGATGAAACTACTTCTCTTGTAGTTAAGCGATATGATCTAGCCATTTTCTATAAATCACGATTTCAATTGAATAATTGACTTGAGATTATATCTCCAATAGGGCAAGATAAAAGAAATCACAAACACCTTCGTCTCATCGTTTGTGATTCCACAATATCTAGTTTATTTCCATATCGATTTAGATTATTGTGAGGTGATTGATAATACTAGAATTTGTTCTTGGGAATATAAGTCCAAGATTTATCAATGAGTTCTGTTCCCTTGATTTATCAAAAGACGGAACAAAAACTCATGGGTTTATCTGTGGGAGGCAGATTTATCTATTATCGTAGACTTTTCTTTATGATACTGATTTGTTTATTGAAGTCTTCGACTTTGGGTGTGACAACTCTTTGTTGTAGGTGAGATCGGCTAAGGGAATCAAGTGGGTAGTATCCTGGGATCGAGACGTAAAGGAAACGTGTACCTTGAATCGAGTGTGAGATTGATTAGGGTTCAACTACGGTCCAGGCCGAAGTTAGTTTGTAGTAGGCTAGTGTATGCCTTCAGCGGCTTAATATAGTGTGGTGTTCAATGGACTAGGTCTCGGGGTTTTTTGTGTATGCGGTTTCCTCGTAACAAAATTAAGTGTCTGTGTTATTTATATTCCGCATTATATTTTGTTATATAATTGAAATATCATAGGTTGTGCGTTAAGATCAATCAATTAGAATATCCAACCTTTGGTTGTTGATTTACGATGATTGACACTTGGATATTGGTATTTGGTACCATCCAGTTTATCTCTCAATATTAGATAAAGACTCATGATTTCCATTTGTTTGAGTAAAAAGATCAAATCGAGAGATAGAGATATTAACTCCTTGATATACTTTTTATTAAGATTAGTCATTTTGTCTAGTTGATTCTCTTAAAAGTATATTAGAGTTAGTCCATACAAATTGCTAATCGAAATATTGGGTGAGGTTGTTGTATCCCCGCTTTTTCAAAAGGGAAAAATAAGACAAGATGTAAAAATTGTCTCAAAAACAGAATTGCTAAAAGTTGCATATGCAACCCAAGTTAATCTCAAGATACTTTGTTAGTTCGAGGTAACAAGAAGAGAATTTTCATACAATACTAGATCAAGGACAATCTTTTTGTTTTAATTTCCATAATGAGAGAAAATCTCATACTAATACCACTTGATCAAGTATTAGAATTCCTTCCTCACCATGTGTGTGCCGAATTTTGAGTGAGGAAGAAGAAAAATCAAGGCACTTATGTGTAGATTATGGAAATAAAATCTAGTATTTGAAAATATTTGATATATTCGTATTTTTAGGAATATTATATTTTTGGAAGTGTGAAAATCATAAAAAAGAATCCTTCTCTTCTTTGGTCATTCCTTGTCTAGAACCATGAGTATGGATCCAACATCTTCTTTTGGCAAGATGCTAGATCGAAAGATCAACTTAAGATTAAGTCGGATCTTCTCTTGATATTAAGAGTAAAATTAGAAAAGGAGATTGGCTTAGCAAGAAGAAAGAGAAGAATACTCTGAAGAAGATCAGTGTATTGAAGCATTGACACACTTTTGAGTTCAATCAAGATAGAATTACATGCTCTTACGAGAATCCGTCACGAAAATTTCTCACGCAAGAGATTCTAGTCAAGCAACAAGGTTTCTACTTGAATAAATTCACAAAGGCGAAAGTCAGAAGTAATAATCCACCTTCATTTGTAGCGATATGAAGGACTAAGTTGCAAGAAAAATAGACATCAATTTTTTATTTCTTTCGATGATTGTATTAAGTCTATTGAATAAAATTATTTGATTTATAATTTTTCTTGTGATGGTTTTTGATTTACATAGCGTGTGCTTGACTTCTTTATTATTGCTATGGATGTTTATGGGATGTTTGATTTCGGTTTTATTACCTTGATATTCCGATCTCATAATGTTATGAACCATTATGGTTTGGGTGACTTTTTGATTTAGTAGGAGTTAATTTCTAGCCCATGT